>JACCIC010000024.1:652500-875000 GCA_018907035.1 Sycobia sp. Sy_11 | reverse complement strand
GCCCCAGCACCGCCGCCGCGAGCGCCGCCAGCCGCGATCGGCGTCGCCGTCCACGGCACCCCCGCCCTTCCCCCTTCGTTCGACTCTCGACGACTCGCGAGCGGGCTCGTACGACTGCGGGGGGGGCGGGGCGGCAGCCCCGCGTCGCGCAACACGGGACAGGGGTCGAGGGGGCGGCGGGTCAAGCGCCCACGCGCGCTCTCGGGGGCCCGACTGCCCGCCGAGCGACGAGAGAAGGACGCGCGACTGCCCTCCCCCGTCTAATAACGCAATTAACATTAATGCCGCCCCCTATTTCGCTTTCTCTCCCCCCCCCCGCTTCCCCTTCCACCGTTCGCCTTTGTAGCAAGGAAGTTTATATACGCGCGCGCGGGGGAGACGCTGACCCGGGGGTGCGGGCTTGCGCCAAACACGCGTCGGACGGTCGGACGAGTCGCGGGTCCCGGGGTTGACGCATGGCCGTCTCGGTTGATCTATCGCCGCGCTGCCTCGATTCAACGACGGCCGCCCGATGCGCGTTTCCCGGGGATCGATTATATATATATATATATATATATATATATATATATATATATATATATACACGTAGAATTCGAACTCCGCGCGTGTAATACGTACTTGTTGTTCGACGGGCGGTCAGCAGCTCCGCCGATGCTCGGGAATCGAGCGAACGCGTCACGCTCGGTATGTTGGCCCCGACCCTCCTGGATATTTTTGAAAATTTCCCGTTCCAGGGCCGTGCAATGATGGGTTTTGCGCTCTATGGGTCGAGCACGCGTACGGGGCCGAGGCTGATCTTATTAATGGGGGCGTCGGGCCGTGCGGTGATCGAGTGGACGCTCGCGATTCCCGATACGAGACGGTTCTTTGGATAATTCACGTGCTCGCTGTACATAAGCCGTGACGAGGATGGTGGGTGGATTTACTAAATTCATCAATAATACGTAATTCTTTGCTGGAGCGTGTGACGAGTTAGTAATACAATAGCTCATGCACTTAGCTTTCAATACTCGTCGTTCAAGCAGTTATATTTGACGATTTTTCAGTTTTGTTGCTTTCTATTTCATTGCTTCAAATGCATTTGTGCTATATTATCTTAGAAATTAGTTGAAGAAAGAAGAATTATACTTCTGAAATATTTCGAGGAAGAAAGTTGTTAGCTAGAGTTTTTATCTGTTTAGCCATAGATTGTTCCGAAATTACTTATTCAATTTTATAATAAAATTATCGATATTATTGATGATATTTTAGAACATATTCGCTTATTCAGCATGGCGATCATTAAGCACGAGCATCATCATAATTTTTTAGAATTAATTATTGTACATCAGATTTTACGGGGTTGATGACAAAGACAGTCAACCTGTAATTATAATTATATTATTTTCTCATTTCTGTCAGCTCTTACGGTTTTTATAAAATAATTCAATTATCATTATGAAAGTACAGACTGTCCTGGTTTATAATCATCCACGCAGAATTGGAAAAAACTACAAATCAACAACAAAACAATGATAATAATCAATAAACGATTTTTAGAAAAGTAAATTCTGGTCGCCGTTACCATTAAATCTACCAGAAATCTATTTATTGGCTTCGTCCACTGTTTCTAGCCGCATCGGCTCCTCATCAGGGACTGAACGAATATCTAACAATGAAATGTTATAAGCATATATATATATACTACTTCCACGCCATTTAAATTTAAATGTAAAGCACAAATTTCGATGAAAATTTCTAAAGAATGAGAATCGTCACCATAACGATAATCAACGAAGAATAATAATCGGACCGAGCAAAATGTTTGTTGGTCGAATACCCGTAGCTCATCGATAAATAAAATTGACGAGGAAAAACGAACGAAAAGAAGAAAAAAAATTCAGTACGGTATCAGCGTTAACGATCCCAAGACTGTCCGAGCTCGGTTTGCCCCCCCCCCCCGACCGACACGTCAGTCCCTTCAATTCTGACGCCGAGGCGCAATAATTTCGGCGGCGCCCCGACGATACACTTCAAAGAGCCCCGGAATCCCAATGATCGACGCCGCGCCAGCAGCCTCCGCCAAACCCCCCAAAGGCGGATTAACGCCGGGTGCTCCGCGCGCCCGGCAATTTCCACGCGCGTGGATGCCCACGTCGGAACTGGGCCGACTTCGGGGAAAGCGGCTCGCGCGCGTGTACGCTACGTCGGCGCCGCGTCATCGCGCGACCGCGCGAACCGATGCGAGGAATGTTGTGTGTGCGCGCGCGCCCGCATATGCGAGTGTGTGTATGTGTGTGTGTGTGTGCCCGTATGCGCGCGCGGACGATGGTTTCGCGGAAGCCCAAGCGCGGCGTAGGCGCGGGGAGGACGGGATTGGGAGGGGGGGAGGGTGAGGGGGTTATGAATGCGCGGAGCGGCGAGCGGCCGCGCACGTGCTTTTAATAATTGATAAATCTCGGCTGCAGTCCCACTCCCCTACATATATATATATATATATATATATATATATATATATATATATACATACATACTTACTCTGCTGCATGAGAAAGTCTCCGGCTCGCGGCGGCCACCACTTGGGGGGGGGGGGGGGTGAGGGCAAGTATAATCGTGTCGTTATTCCGTGTTTCGCGCGAGCCCCCCGCGGGCGTGACGACAGTTTCGTTCCGCGAAATATTGTTCCACGGACTGCAGTTTTTGCCGGGGCACCGCGTCTGTCCAGGCTGCCTGGGAATATTTGTCTCGGTTCCCGAGTACTTAATGAGTCGAGGCGATCGAGACGAAATATTGCTGCCTCTATAAGTTATATTGCGGGCCAATGAGAGAATAATTACTTTTTAATTTAAATTAAGCGGCTATTGATTCTTTATCGGCTGAGCGCGAGGGGACGACATTGTAGATTCGGCATTATAGTGCGAGATTCCGGGAGAAGAAAAGAGAATGGGACTGCCACGCCTAAATCTAATTTTGTAAAATAAACAAATTCGATCATTAATTACGTCTTACAAATATTAGATTAAAATATTAAATTTTAGTTAATATTTCATACTTTTTATCACTTCGCTTTTTGTCATTGTATCATTTTTATCATCTTGCCTATCAGTTCTTTCTTTAGGAATTTGAACCAAAAAAGAATTTTTATCATCATCGATTTGTTTCTTATTAGTTTACGAGATAAGTTACGTATAAATGTATGCTCATAATGATGATTTTTTCCTTTATATGTAGTCCTGTGTTTGTTCTTTGTTTTTTGACACTTCAGGCACGCTTGATCTGCTAATCATTTTCAATGTGAATCATTAAATGGAGCCTGCGTACAATAGTAGGAGTGCTAAAGGTCTGTTATTCTCAAAAATTAGTTTTTGGAGAAAATTAAAAATTGATATTGGACCAGTAATACAAATCATTCGACATTTATAAAAGAGCAAGTATTTATAACATGAATGCATTGGATGTATTTTTTACGAGTCAATTAGTCGATGAGTAGATGAGGATGGTTGGGCGACATGTGTGATTCTATTAAGATAAGATATAGGAATTTATCGAGGGTTTGTTCTATAATTTAAAAGAACTACTGAATGAGAATAAAAATTCCCTTATAAAGTACCAGAAAAGGTTATATGCTAAATGGAATTATTCCGCAAATTAATTATTTCGACTGATATATGCAACGAGCGAAACTAGGAGTAAGACCTATCACTGACTAAGAAACAAATACGAATACGAGGTCGAATTCCAGCAAATTCGTCGCCTCGGATCGGATTATCGTTATTTGTGCCTATTATATTCCTATCGAGCGAGATGATGTTGGATTGCAAAATGAAAAAAGACATGCCGAGAAAAAAATTTTAGTCCTCTCTGGAAAATATCTATATCTTTATTACATCCTGATAATGCAAAAAGCCTGACAATCCTTTCGAATTCCATTGGGTTTGCTCGTATATCTTTGTTTCTTCGAAGTGGTCGATATTGTAATTTTTGAAGTTGGCAATTAATGACAATAATGGCGATGATTATTCCAGATTTTGACAAAGAAAAATAAAAACGCGGCTTGCGTAATTTTCATCCATGTCGCGTACATTGAGAAATCTTGATACAGAAAAATCTTTCGAATCAGTTTTTCTCTATTTTCCCTGTCTATAGTTAGAAAATTATTGAAATTTCGAGACAAAAGGATTAGGTTAATTTAGTCAGTACAGTATCCTTAGAACGTAAACGAATCATGTTCGAAACCGAATTCAGACGTACATTCTCGCATCAAAATAAAAATCTTTCCAATTGAACGAAATAGATCGATTGATTGATTGAATAGAATAAAGTAAATCATATCATTATAAATATCTTAATAATTTAAATTAAACGAGATAGGCGAGAATTTTCCCAGAAAAATTACCGCTTCAAAAAACACAAGGCTCGAGCCAAAGACACGAGGACTGCATAGTAATTCGGCCACGGTGCGCGTCGGGAAAAAATAATCGTTTAGCAAATTGCGATTAGCCCCGGCGCGCGAGAAAAAAATAATCGGCCCCTCTTCAAAGGAGCAACGGAAGCCAACGTAAATTTTGACGAGCCAGCGCCTCGCGAAAGTAAAATAAATTCCCCGTTCTATAAGGGTATTGCTTTGAAAGGGAGTTTCGGGAGGACGGATGATGGGGGTGAGTCGAAAAAGGATGGGGCGACTATAGTGGATGAGAGGGAGAGAGAGAGAGAGAGAGAGAGACAGTGAGAGAGGAAAGAAAAGAGCGCAGAAAGTCCCGAAAGGCGCGGCGCGGAAAAACGCTTTTGACCGCACAAAGATCCACGCGTGTGCGGGGGAATTGTGGCGGGCCGTTTCCAACTTTATTTCCTCCAGCGTCTCTCTTCTCTCTCTCTCTCTCTCTCTCTCACTCTTATTCTCGGTCCACTTTGAGTCCGGCAGGGAAAACACACGGGAAGAGAGTAAGAGAGAGTAAGTACGTATCCGCACACCTATCATACAGCCACCACCACCCCCCTCCCTTCCCTCTGGCGAGAACCAAATCGAAATTCCCGAATTCGAACGAAGAGGGTCGCCTCGACAAAGGGACTCTCTTCCCTCCCATCCTACCCCTCCTCCCGCTGTCCCTTTCAACCCTTTTTAACGGGATCCCGCGCGGTTCGCCGGGGAGGGGATTGGGAGGGAAAATCCTTGAGGCTTTTCGCGCGACCCGCGCCCCGGCCGTCGCTCTGTCGCGCTCTGTCGCGACGCGGATAATCGCTTTAATAGTCGTCCGTGGACAGCGAGCGCGTAAGCTGCGCCGTACGCGCACGAATACGCGGGCAAAGCGTCGCGGAATCGCGGCCGAAAGTTCAAATCGTAGGTACGCGGGGCGAGGAGAACCGGGACCGCCGGCCGACAGTGAAAACGCGGGCGGGGGCTCGGGACGCGCTAATCCCTTAGCCGGGCCTCTACGGGCACGAAATGAGATTGCTCTTTGGTCGCCGCTGCTGTTCTGCGCGTCGAGAGCACAGTTGAGCGATACAAACTGTATAATGCGCGTGGACAAATAAGTTTGACGCCAGCACGCTCTGTGTCCACTCGAGCGTCGAGAAGCACAGAGAGAGAGAGAGAGAGAGAGAGACTCATGATGATGCGGCCCCCAGTGCATATCTATCTATATATATATATATATGGCATTAGGCTCAGGGAGCTGGCGCAGCGCGTCGTTAATTTCGTGAAAAAGTTTTGCGCCGGAATAGCGCGCGGATCCTCGGACGCCGTCACCCCGCCGCGGCTTGGGCTGATTCGATTAATGGGGGGAGGGGGAGTGGATGGAAGGGCAGAGGAGGGGGAGAAATCGCCGACGGCAGAGCCATGGAAAATTGTCGGCTGAGCTCGTCAAGGGGATGGAGGTTGGCGGAGCTCATGTTGCCTGTTGTTTATTGGATTTTCGATTTTCCGCGTTTAGCTGGCGATGGCAGAGCGAATGCGATAATATTATTATACTGAAAGGGGCGAAAATATCCCCGAAATATCGAGCATGTTATTAAGTGAATTATAAGAATGCAATTATTTACTTTTTCTAGCATAACAAATCTACTTATGTTCACGGATCGCATTGGAATCCGTGAATAAATTTTTTAAGTTCAATCAGTTTTGGTTCTTTCGCCAAATGCGCCAAACGTGCTGGGATAAAAATATAGAAAGTATACAAGTTCTACATTTTTTGTCGTTGTTATGAAAATAGATTAAATTGCATGAAATACGTCATTAGTTTAATACGATTTAACATTCCAATGTACGGAAGAATAAAATGTAAGGAGCATATAAATATTTCAGTATAAAAAGAAATCTGTATAAAGTATGGAAACCTTAATTCGGTTAGTTTCTGTGTTGGTAGAAAAAATGTTTTTTCGGTAGAAGACCTTTTGTTCGCATCTTCCGGTACTTATTAAGATTTCCATGGAGTAGACGTTAGTAGTCAAGTTCCTTAAACCGTCAAACAAAAGCTTTATTGTCAATTAAAAGACAACATTATCTCTTGGATTACTTTGAAAAATTTTTACATAAAGGATTAATATATTATACTTTTCTTAACGACTTAATAATCATAATAATGATTGTCTATAATCGTAATAACGGTTCTCTAAATTCAATAGATAGGGATAGCAAAGCGTCTAGCGAGGAGGAAAAAAATCCATTCGCGCCGCGTGCCCGAGCTCTGAAAATAGCGGCGCGGTTGAGCGAGAGAGGTTTCTCTTGCTCTCCACCGCCGATCGCCAAAAAGTAAGAGAGAAGGAGACGTAGAAGGCGGGGAGGAGGGGGCGGCGGCGAGACGGTATAGTACAGCGCGCTGCGTAGTACAAGCAAGAATTCATAAAGAGACGGCGGCGAATAAAAAGAAAAAAGAATCGGAAGCTCAAGCAGGGATGCCGGTGGGGAGGGGGGGAGGTTCCGTTTTCAACGGGAACCTCGTATCATCGGACCTAGAGGAGATGGAGGGGGGAGGGTTAGGACGCAGAGTCTGGGAAACCCTCTCTCTCTCTCTCTCTCTCTCTCTCTCTCTCCTCGAAGGCTTTTCCCAACGCCATTAAAGCACTTTGCCGTACTTAAGTAGCGGGGTCGGGCAGGGCAGAGGGGCGAGGGGGTGTGGGGTGGAAGAAGACCGGCCGCCGGAGGGGTAGCGGCAGCTCGTCCACATGCGCGCACAAAGCGCAGCGGCGGCTTCTTTTCGGTAACGCGCACACGCGCGGCGGAGAATCGAGCGATGCTCGCCTCGTGGGAGGCGCGGGCATCGGGCGCTCGGACCTAAGAAGGGGTGGCGCGGACGGCCGGGGGTAGCTGGGGTGCAGATTCGGGGCAAGCGAGCGGGAGAAAGATTGCGAGAAAGAGAGAGAGAGAGAGAGAGAGAGAGAGAGAGAGAGAGAAGAAAGAGGTTGAACTCGCAGGGCCGTCGGCGGTGCGGCCATTAGGGTCCGGCGCTGGCAAAGCCGTCTGCAACACGATTCATACATTTTCCTACGGCTAGCGGATGAAAAAAAAACAGGCTTCCGCCCTCCCCTCCCCCGCCACTATCAGAGGTCCAGTGCTAAGTCCCTGGTTCATGCATGTGTGTGTGTGTGTGTGTGTAAGAGAGCGCGTATTCCCCGTCCGTGTGTGCACTTACCCGCGAGGGGGATGCTCGTCGCGTTAAGACCCGCACAGAAAATATGGAACCCCTCCCCCCTCCCCCAACCGGACCCTCTCCCGTACCACTTTGCTCGTCCTCGACCGTGCTGTCTTTTTGGCCGCTTTTTGTCGCCCCGTCGCAGCCTCCGGCTCTCGAGGAATTTCCCTGACAGCGCGACCCTTGGTCCAGTGGCTCAGGGCTCCGCGGGGGCGGGGGTGGCGGCGAAGAAGGGTTCAGCCGCTCTCGGCCCCGCGGGTTCGACCGTTTCCTGCCCGATGTTTGGCAGCTGACACCGCGCGTACGTCCATACGGGATGTTTATTGTAAATTTTGCGAGGACCGTACGACGACTTGGCATTCGGTCGGCTTGACGAGGGGGGTGGGGGGATGGTGGTTGCATTCAACTTGGAAGCAGAAAGCTCGTCTACTGTGTTTTTCAGACGGACCCGACGATTTGGATTATTGGTATTTAGAGTAATCGATTTTGTATTTTTGGCTTATTTGATAGATTTTGGGAAAATGTTGGCCATTTATACTAGACGGCATTTGGGCTGCTACGTAACACTTTTCCGATGCCCAAATATGAATTTTTGTCCCATCTTTATTCTATACGCTATGTAATACTTTAACTAGCATAAGATCCGTGATGGAAAAATACCAGCAGATGATATGAAAGTAGGGTGGGGAAGTTTTTAAGGCCTACGGGAAAGGTGGACACTGGAAACTAAACGACACTTTGTTGTTGTGGATGATCGTCCATCGACTTTTTAAAATCGTTCAATTTCTTTCACTTCTATGCAAAATCTGAATTCGACTGGCAAAAATGCCCCGTCACGCAATACATTATCGAATCACCTTTTGCAATTGATCGACACCGATCGCAATTTTCAATTTTCTCATTTTCGCCATTATCCTTGGTCAGGCGCCCGCAAAATAAACAAGTATAAATCCAGCGTTAACGCGGACTTCTTCATTTTCATACACACGAGCCAACTTATCCGTTTCGTTTAACCCTTAATCCCTCCCCCCCCCCACCAAGCGGAGGCGGCGCAATTTCTTCCCTCCCGTGCCGGCCACGCGAATAAAATGCCACCTACGTAATCTTCCCGTATCTTTTCTCTTGCCAAGGACGACCCTCCCTCCCCGCCCCCCCCCTAAGGCGCTCCGTCGCCGACCCGCCGAAAAAAGCCCGTAAACGTATATATTCCCGAAAAGGTAAGCGCGTCGTGGAAATAACCGACGTACGTATACCCGAGGCGTCCGAATGAAAACCGATCGACCCGGCAATTACGGCGGAGGGCAGCGGTTGATACGCTCGCCGCCGCGAGCCTTGCGCAACGGCGACCCGGCCAACCCTCTCCACCCCGTCTCGCCGGCTCCGACTCGACTCATAAACATAATTTAACAAGTGTGAGAGAAGGTTTCTTTTCGCCCTCCCCCTCCTCCCCACACCCTAACGAGTAAACGTTCGGCGTAAGCCGCAAGAAGTATCGAAACACGTATGTATATATACATATACCCATTTTCGACCGAAACCACCGGCATTTTCCCTGGGCGCGACCGAGCCACGGCGGCCTCGCCACGGATAGGGCGATGGTACGAGAAGGGAGGAGAAAGAGGGCAGCTCGCTCCCTCTCCTTCTCCCTCCGTCCCTCTCGGACAATACCGGGGTATAATAAACTTGCTCCCGTACCATATCCCTAGCTCTCCTAACAATTTCGCTCCTTCTCCCTTTTTTTCTCTCTCTTTGTCTCGCTCACCGTTTCTCTTTTGCTCGCGCGCGCGCACTCGTTCGCGCATTTTTTACGTCGTTTTCTCGCCTCGCCCCCCCCTCCCCTCACCAGCGGGGTAGAATAAGCTCGGCGCGAGCGGAGGGAATAGTGGAGGGAAGACGGGACGTGGACGAGTGGTGGGGGACGACGAGCGAAACAAGCAAAAATACAAACCAAAACGAAAGGAAAAACGAGAGTTCGAAATCTGAGCGGGGGGAGGGGAAAAGGAGAGGGCGAAGGGGGGGGTAGGTGATTAGAGGAGAAGGGGTAAAATTCGAGAGTGTGAGAAATCGACTGAAGAAGACTGCGATCGGTGTAGGTTTCTCTTCCCCCCCCTCCCCTCTCTCCCTAATTCTCTCTATCGCTCATCCTCTCCTCTACTCTCGGACTCTTCCTCTCTCAGTTGGACCAACGTGGACGGCTCGTTTCGTGCCGGACACGAGGCGGGTGATGAAGTCGGATAAGACGCGTGTGGGAGTCGGTATTTGGTGGAGCAGCAGGGACGCCCGGAGACTAGAATTTTCATACGGGACGAGCGAGCCCCTCGGTCGATTGCGCGAACTTCTTACTCCATGCCCCTTTCCATCCGCGACGGTTTACTCTAACTTCAGCTGCGTTCTCGTCGAATTGTTAAGTATCGGGGCGACCGGATGTTTTGGATTTTTTTTTTAACTTACAAACGGTAGCTTTATTTTGACTATCGTTGGACGAAGCGTTATGAATTAATTTTTTTATCGATATTTCAAATAGTTTTGACATATCTTTGATGACTGAGTCTCAATTGAGAAACAAATCATATACCTTTTCCTAATGATTTTTCGTAATGAAATCATAAAAGTTTATCAGCCTTCATAAATCTCAAAATTTCTTGTAGATATTTGGATCTAATAATAGCAGTTCTTTATTCGTGTTTTTTTTCTCATTTTTTTTTAAATATTATTTTTTTGATGTTTATTCTGCAAATAGAATTCTTTATAGAACAGAAATAATTTTAGTCTTATAATCATTTTTGCATTATTTTATAAAGTATCTTTTAATATACAAGTATGATTATATATATATATATATATATATATATATATATATATATATATATATAACAAATTAAAAATATTCTTTATTTTCAGATGAATATCAGTCTGGTGAAAAGCGGCAACACAGACTTGGACTGCTTTATACGCCAGCAGCGAGAAATGTAGAGAGAGCTCACCGACCGATGATTATTTTTCATGTTGGAAATAATATTTATTTATACATTTATTAATATGAATAAACATGTCATTTATAACAGCTCCTCAATCGACTCATAACTCATAACGATTATTTTCTTTTCCCCTTTTCGAAACTCATCCAAGGTATGTCTATCATAATACTGTTCTAGTAACGATCTTATCAAGTAACATTATATTCATCCGCCGAATGTCACTCATCGCGAGCGACGGTCAGTGCGTCCTTCTCATAAACGCCATTATACCTGGCCGTGCATCGGTGTCCTCTCTGTGGATTTCAGTGCCCCCGGTTCGTCTCTGGTTCCCCGCAGGTTCATGCAAGGGTCGAATCAGCGCCGCCTCTCCGCCTCCCTACCTCCTTCTCTCCATAGGTATACATATATACATATATATATATATATATATATATATATATATATATATATATATATATATGTATATATATATGTATGTATGTATGTATATATGTATATATTTCTCTGCATCAGACTACGGGTTGAACTTGTGCGCGTGCTCACGCGCTCCTCCTAATTAAACATCTAGCTTTCGAATCCCCTCGGAGTCTGGAGTTGCGCGCGGTCCGTCGATGTTCCCGATATTGGTTCCTGCACTCCCTCCCGCTATACCTTAGCCTCCTGCCGGTCTTGTCTGCTTATATATATATATATATATATATATATATATATATATATATATATATATATACATCACATTTATATATCGCCCAGCTCTCGTCCTCTCGTCCATATTCCTGCTTCGATTTTCATCTTCGTCCCTATACCACTGCTTGCTTCGTGCACCTCTTTTCTTATGTGCTGCTCCGTGCTATGCTCTCGCTCTTTATCTCTCCCTCTCTCCCTCTCTCTCTTGCTCTCGGTATCTTCTCCTTTAGGACCGTAACGAGGATTGTCCCTTACTCTCTCCATCTAGAATCCGACGCTTTTTTCCCTTCTCATTTTGATCGTGTGATGCACTACCGGGGTTTATGTGCGGCTGTGAAATCGTGTATATATATATATATATATAGATTGCGACTAATTTATCTGCCAAGCAATGCGCAGGGGTGATATTTCGTGATGCCGATAGGTGAAGGAGATTGCTTGGCATGTGTGTATATATATATATATATATACAGTCGTAGGCTATTTTAATTTTGAAAAAATGGTATTGAGCTCTATAGATATATGTAAAAATTTAAAATTAATTTAAAATTATTATTGTCCAGTCGAATATGTGAAATAATTTGCGAATTCTTCAATAAATGTAACCTTTATATGTAGCGTGCTATTATATTCTGCTGGAAGGTAGATACAATCTTTCTGCATTGATCCATTCGTCTGTAATGTTCTGAAATCTTCTATAATGATCCATTATATGTACTATAATAAAAGTTTAAAATTAGTATTTGAATCAGACATAATGTATCTATAATAATGTATATATATATATATATATATATATATATATATATATATATGTCTATAGCTGTATAAGCCTTTTTATAAGCTTGTGTAAGATCAACAAAAAAAAAAAAATTTAATTTTTGATTAGAATATCGAAAAATGCAATGAACTCCGGACGAAGTTTTTCGTATTTTAACGACGGATCGCGCGAAACAGAAATTAAACACTTCCACTTCGACGACAAAGCTCGTGACTTCTATAAAAGGCAGCTGATAAGTAAAGGTGTCGCTTCGCGATACAGCAAGCATCGAGTCCCCGAAGTGAACAATCGGAATGAGTCCAAACGCGCGCGTTGCGTACGCTTCGTTCCGATCGGACTCCGTAAACGCTAGATTCTCCCCGCCCCCTATCGCCCCACGGCGACTGCGCCCACATGTTACATGGCTAATTAGCGGCGCGGCGGCGGCCGTTCGAAACTCCGACGACCGATGAAAAATAACTCGGACAAAAAGACGAAGGTAAGGAAAAAGTTGTTGCCGCCGCGGCGGCAGCAGCAGCAGCAGCAGCAGCAGCAGCAGTGCAGAGACGAAGACACGATGCAAATGAAAAAAAAAGGACAAGTAGCACGGAGTGCAAGAGAAGAAGAGTGAGTGAGAAAGAGAGAGAGATAGAGAAAGAGTGAGAGATACAGTGAGTAGATGGAAGGGGAGGGCGAGCGAGAAAAGATCAGTATAAGAAAGCGAGCAAGAAGAAGAAAATCGACATGGGCATATTAATGGCGCGGCTCGAAAGAGAGAAAATGTATTTCTCTCTCTCTCTCTCTCTCTCTCTCTCTCTCTCTCTCCCGTCCTCTCACCCTCCCTCGGTAACGATCTCGCGCGCCCGAGCGCGATCGCGCAAGGAAATAAAAGCGCTCCGGCGAGAAAGAGATAGAGAGAGAGAGAGAGAGAGAGAGAGAGAGAGAAACAGCAGCCTGTCCTCCTCTCTGCCGCATTCGCAAGCCTCGTGCAGCGACGGCCGTTCGCGCATCTGCGGTGTGCGTGTCGTACACGCGAGTGAGAGACTGAGAGAGGGAGACAGAGAGAGGGGCGCGTGTCCGCCTCCCTCTACCACCCTCCCTCCCTTCCTCCCTCTCACCTCGGCCGTTCTCGCACCCGGATCCGGCATATCGACGCGAGCGCGGGTCAGCCTCGCGCTCCGAGCATCTCAAACACGATCTTGTATTCCGGGGCCATGCGGCGACGAGGACGACGGCGACCCGGCTTCGAGCTCAGTGTATAATGTTTGTGTACCTATGCATATATATATATATATATATATATATATATATATATGCGTGTGTGGGTCCGTAGATATTTCTGTGTGTGTGTATATATATATATATATATATATATATATATATATATATATATATATATGTATGTAAATAGAGATACGCGCATGGCTGGCGAGTTCTACAGCGCGCGAGAGAGAGAGAGAGAGAGAGAGAGAGAGAGAGAGAGAGAGAATAGTCATTAACTAAATAACGGCGGCTGTAGCGACGACGGTCTACTGCGCCCGCGTTTGCCACTTTTCTCCCCCCGCAATCCTGTCACTCTGTCTCTCTCTTTCTGTCTCTCTGCCTCCCTCGCGACTCTGTGTGCACGAGAACGATATATATATATATATATATATATATATACATATCCGTATATCTGTACACGATACGTATACGCTTCGCCCATCCCCCGTAGCCGTCCAATGAGCGAATCACCTCCACCTACGGAGCGGAAAGCCCTCCGCGAACCAGCGCTGAATACGTTATCACGCTCGCCGGCTCGCTCGCGTGCTCTCTCTCTCTCTCTCTCTCTCCCTGGCAGCGCCTGGGTATCGCTCGACGGGCGGCGGGGGGACGGGGGCAGGATTTGCTTTACCCGCCGCAGAGCCGAGCCGTACGTGTGTTGTCTGCCGCCGCCCGCCTCGCCGACTGCCTGTTATGACCTCCCTCTCCCCCTTAACCCTCCCGCCCACCGCCACCTCCACCCGCCCACTCCCCCGTCGCGCGCCCTCCTCTCCTTACATTACGCGCTCTTGCTCTTTGTCTTTTTTGTTTTTGCGCTCGCCTCTCCGACTGCGCCGCCGCCGCCGCCGCCGCCTCAGAGCCTCGTTCGCGCCCGAGTTGTCTGTCTTTCCCCTTTCACGGGATAGTCCGCTCTGATAAAATTCCGCCGCGCGGTCTGAGCGAGGGGTGGGGGAGTGTAGACGCCAGGCCGATGCTCGTACGAAGCCGCGGATTGTTCGTAAGCGGCTGGGGGTGAAAGCACGAGGAAAGATTCGTTTACTCGGCAATGCGTAATTATTCTGGATTTTTCAGCGGGCACATTAGTTGTATATCGTTAATGTTTTACAAATTGGGAGATTAGGCACGAAGCTCGTACAAGATATATTATAGACGCATTTCTGTCATAAATCGAATCATTCGTAATTTTCTCTTCTAGACTGTTTTTTTGGCGCTTAAAAATTAGTAGCGATTGATTCTGTAAAGTTTTAGCTAATATAAGGATAACAATTTGGATAAAAATTTGTATGTTATTTATTATATTATACATATTATACATATTGTTATATTATACATAATGCTGAAGCAATACTACCTCGAAACAAAGTCTTTTTTACTCTGTTTTCATCTAATGAAATGCTGAGATTAGAATTGGAATACAAATATGAAAAACGTCATGTCCCGTTGAATTTTCGATTTTTGCATCCATATTGTTAGATACAATATATATATAATACGTACAACATTTGGTTTTATTGATAATGGTAACAATGATGACCAAAATTTGACCCATTCATATCGATGAGATTCACCCTGATGGTTATAGAGTATATTTAAAAGAAAAAAAATACAAATAGCATAAAATAATGCTTTTTATCAACGACTCGTAAAATGAGTTTTATAATCAAGATTGGTAAACGAAGATTATTTATTTCACACTAACAGTGAAGTTTATACTAAACCCACCAAGAAGTTGAGGGAAATATTTAGACCCACGCGCTGAAATCGAACATTAGAAGTTTTAATCCGCGTTAGTATTCTTTAAAATTAATCAAAATTCTGTCATGATCTATCGTCCACACATGCGAAGGAGACCGATAATAACGGCGGCATCGTTATTATAATCCTACAATGAATAAAAAAACTATTTTTCGACTCCATTCTCATCACAGATCCTATAGATGCTTAATCAGGGCCATGTCCTTCGTAATCATGCGCCGAAAAAAAACCAGCCCCGATAATAATCGCGCGAACCCCCGGCAACGCTCATAATAAACGGGACGGCCGGCACTCTGCCGCGAGAAACGAAAGCTCGCCCCGCCGCCTTCCCGTAAAAGCGTTTACGATCCTCGAAAGAGCCGCGGCCGCTCTAGGCTCGCGCGCGTGCTTTCGCGGGGGGGGGGGGGGAGAAAAAGAACCTTAGCGCTCGCCGTCTCACCGTCACGTTCGTCCTCATCCCCCCCCCCTCACTCGTCCTCTACGCGGGTGCTTCGAGCTTCGAGCCCCAGGCAATAATAAGCGGGAAGCGTGCTTGCTGTCGGGGTGACGCGCGTAGCGGCCGTTCAGCGGTACGATAGTACCGGGCGGGCACTCTGTCTGCGGCTTCCGGTACATATAAAGCTAAGAGGCAAAGAGGGCAGAAGACAAGCAAAAGTGAAGAAGGGGAGGAGGAAAAAAACAGCAGTTCGCCACCGAGGTTACATCGCGAGTTGCCACGTCGATGACTTATTCGTTCTTGGTAACGATTCGGTGGGGCGGTTTGATCATTCAGCTCGGATCCTCATGCTGCCGTCTTAGATTTTTACTTTTACTCCGGCAGAGGGCCGGGAGGCGATGGGAAGTTCGCCAGAAGGGACGAATCGTGGAGTCGGCAAAGGTGTTCGCGAAATACGAATAGCTTGGATTGATCATTCTCGAAATGACGGAATTCAAAGATTCATTGCGATTTTGCGAGAGGACGAGAAGCGGAAATGTGCCGTCTGGCGCGTGGATTCTTCAGTACAGCGACCATTAGATGATCCAATCCCAGACGTACCATGATAATCCAAAATGTAGCGATGCTTATCACCTTGTTCTAGCTACTTTTTTTTTCTTCGTAAAAGAATGTATGATAAGTCGAGAAAAAATTTCATTTCTATTTAGCCCTAAAGCCTTGAAATACTATGGCTCTGGTCGTAATTTAGAAATGACGTACGTGTTAAATTCATATTACAGAATCAGCTGCGTGACTCGAATAAATGAATTTTTCTTTTTTCTTTTATTCAACTGAATTACGAAGGCGCGATCGGGTGAAATATACTAATCAAATTACTATGAAATCGATCATCATGAGATACATGGAAAACCAATGGCACTGAGAGCTCGCTATTATGCATCGATAATTTTTTTTCACTATATCTGTATATATACATACATACATACAAATGTACATACAAATATATATATATATATATATATATATATATATATATATATATACATATATATATGTATATATGGCTAGAAGTTTGCTGCTAAACATCCGCACTCGTCTCGTGCCGCGGTGAGCGAGCTTTTCCGGCGCCTACGAGGGCGGGGGGAGGGGGTGGGTCCGGCAAGAGCGTAGGGAGGGCGGGGCTGAGCGCGTCGCGCGGGAGTTCCCGAGAGTACTTTCGGCGGCCGTTTTTACGAGCGGGGCGAGAGAGAGAGAGAGAGAGAGAGAGAGAGAGGCCGGGGTAGGTGAGTCCCTTGTTGGCTTGTCGAGCGGGAATTCGAGGGAGTCCCGTCCGCGTCGGGCGCGATGGGCCATTCGACGTAGCGCTGGAAGCGCGAGCGGCGGAGCCGCGTACGCGACGGTTCTTTCATTACGGGCGCCGATCGTTTCTGCCCGGGGCAAAAGTTTCCGCCGAAGCGAGCCGAAGCAACGGCATCGGCGGCGCTTGGGCTTTTATCGCTCTTTTTCCCGTAATTTGCAGGATCGGCCACGGCGCGCACGTGTCCGTGGCCGATTTCGGGATACTTGGCCTCTGCATTGGGTGTAAGAAAAATACGGTCTTGTTCGTACTCACGTTTGGTTTTTTTTTTTTTTTTTTTTTTTTCTCTTCACTGAAACGCCGAATAACTTAAAGCGGCATCTACATCGAAGCAAATGGCGAAGCTGAAGATCAGTGGACGAGTGAAATTATGCGCGGGGGAAATTTTTTTTATTTTTTTTGAGATGCTTCTCACGTCTACGAGATAGCTGCACAATATACGTTTTAGATCGATACAATAATATTTCTATGCTGAGAAGCGTAATTGCACAGTAAACTTATTTAATCATAAATTTCAATATTATAAATACTAATGAATATACTTGTATTATTTTCCTTTAAGCGCACCGTCAATCATATTTGTAATATGACAAATATTTAGTTAAGGACATCATTGAAATTTTTATACTTGTCATTATTATTGCATTCTAGGTAATAAATCTAAGTGCATCCGTATTATTCGAACTTGTCATTGATTTGTGTATTACGCATTATATCAGACCACACAATATTATACATTGAAGGAAAACAAGTTTATTTATTGTAAATGATTTGCTGATATACACTTCGTGATCGAAAATGTACTCTCAAGGCTAAACACATAAGCTTCTGTATGGTAAAGTACGGAGGTGTACATTATACCATGTGAAGAAATACGCTTGTCTCTTACTTCTCAAAAAAAAAAGCAAAAAAAAAAAAACACTCGATCGTCTTCGTGCGCTGCGTAATCGTCACCGCAAATGACCAACGAATCGCTTAACACCGACTCCCTTGTACGCCTCGTGTAATAAGGAAACATATTTTCCCCATGGTACACGCGCGGGACATCCCGCGAACGACCTAATCAGCAGACTCTCTGTCTCTCTCTCTCTCTCTCTCTCTCTCGCTCACTCTCTAAGTCTCGCTCTTAGCTTTGATCTCCCCCGCGGCGCCGCGAGTCGCCGATTTGGCCAACGACCAATCGGCCAGGAGACGCTGGGAGTGCTCGGCGGCTCGACCAGCGCTTAATGGCTCTCTCTGTCTCTCTCTTTCTCTCTCTCTCTCTCTCTCTCTCTCTCTTACTGCCCCTACTCCCCAACCCCCGTTGGCTCGCCCTCGTTAATCGGCTCGGGCGATATGGAGTAGGATATACTCCCGGCGCTTCGCGGTCCGATTCCACGGCTGCTTCGTACGACGAGCCGTTTAGGCTTATTAATAGACGCGGGGGTGGCGCATATTGCGCTGCCACCGCTCATATGTATATATGTATATATAAAGACTTGGGAGTGTAAATTAGACGGGGGTAATTCGAGAAGCCTGCGCGTCGCCGGCGGGCTCGAACTGCGGCCGCTCGAGTCGCGTCGAATTGGGGAGAGTTTTACCGGTGCGCAAGCATTTTTCGAGCGTCTAAAATTTTTTACTCGAACGTCCGAATTTTTGAGGGAGGCGGGATGGAGGTTGGGTCGAGGCCGGATGAAACATCGAACGGTTGAATTTGCGATTAAAACATCGTCGTTTCCGATCGAGTGCTGACCCATCGTTGGAGAAAGTCGAGGACAACTTCGGGTTAGAAATTGCAGAATTGAAAGTTAATGATCGTTTTTTGAACTATTTGGGAATGATAAAAATAATCATTTTCAATTCGTCCCTTCTTTTGCGCATGAATTCATTTGCGGACCAACATCGTTAGTTCACAGGCTCCCGAGTACTGAGAAAAAGGGAACAAAAACTGTAAAGTTTATATTGACATAGAAACATTGAAGGTACCTTAGTAACGTAGATATGTCTGAAAAAAAAATCCAAAGCTCATAATTCATATGCTACTAACAGAGGAGCACCCCGGCACTATTAGACAGAGTAAACGATGCTTTGAGAACGACAGAAAGATTGGTAGATATACACGAGAACGCGGCGTACATGGAAATTACGCTCGATTAAAATTATGCAAATATTTCATTTCATTCATGTACGTTGATTCTAACTCGGTCTTTATCCTATACATGGCTTTCGTTATGACGAGGCTGATCATGATATTTTTTACATCATTCCGAAATGTAACTGGCATTTTCAGTTCTACGCTCGCGCGTGTTTATTATATGTTATTTCATTTCGTTCAAAAATCGCAATTATTCAAATTTTTGTGTTTTCTCTCAAAGCTGTCCGTCAGATCACATTTCACTCCAGGTTAATTGACTATCTTGATTCGATCCTGAAGCGGTATATATGTGTATATATATATATATATATATATATATATATATATATATATTTACTATTGGAGCTCTAATTATTTGCTCTTTTACCATACATTTGAAACCCCGCATTATTGTACGTTATCCTGCGCAGTCTTTATCTCTCTCTCTCTCTCTCCCTCTTTCACTCTCCCTCACTCCCCTCCCCTTCTCCATATAGAAACAGAATGAAAACGAGCAATTTTCATGTTAAAGTCGCACCGGCGCAGTCATGCGGAGTTTCGAGAGATGAGTCAGCGAATTTCGATGCCCTCTCCTTCTCTTCTTCTTCTCCTTGCTATATATCGCTCGCGGGAGCGACGCAACCCTAGTGCTGGAAGGGCGAAGGTCACGAGAGTGCTAGAGAGAGAGAGAGAGAGAGAGAGAGAGAGAGAGAGAGAGAGAGCGAGCGAGTGAGATGTGGACGAGTATAAACGGAGTACGAGAAAATGGGAGGGGTTCGGGGTGGGGGACTTGGACGGGAAAGAGAACGATGGCAATTGAGAGCGTATTCTCGTAACGAATTAGTGCAGGCCTACGATTAAGCAGTTTAAATCATTTAGATGATTCGAAAAGTCCCTTGCAGCAAATTGCCATCGACTCTGATGGCTGTTCCGTACCCCCTACCCCCTTCTCCTCCGCTCATACCACCCACCCTCTCTCTTTTGCTTTATTATGCCGCCATTGTATATGGACGCTCGCAATTATTTCACAAAGTAATAAAGCTCGGGCTGTTAAATCACCCCGTATATATTTATATGTACAATGAGTCCTCGACCTCTATATATATATATATATATATATATATATATATATATATATATATATAGTTATATAATAGCAGGGAACTTGTTGCCGAATCGTTAATATAATATTATACATGGATTAACTTGCATTTGTGGGCCGTTATTGGAGCACGGTAAAACGAAAGAGAACGGAACACGTTGCAAACAATGTAAGAAAAAAAATCGATCGAGTTATATAGTGTAGAGAGAGAGTGAGAGAGAGAGAGAGAGAGAGAGAGAGAGAGAGAGAGAGAAGGAAGGTGATTTGCGGGAGAGAAATTCATTTTGCATTGCTGCAGTCATAAAGGTGGCCGTTCAATTTGAATTCCATAAAAATCAATTTCCGCGCCAAGGCCCGCTGAAACCAAATCCCTCGAGGGGAGGGGGGAGTTAAAAGGTAAAGGCGCAAAGCTTCTCTCTCTTATTCTCTGATTCTCTCTCTCTCTCTGCCTCTCGCAGGCTCTTACTGCCCTCTCCCATCGCTCACGTTACGCTCTCGCATAATTATTTCTCGAAACATCTCTCTCCCTCTCCCTCCCCCCCCTTCCACCGCGTCCTATCTCTCTTCTTAGCAAAATGAATTTGTTGCGCAAATTGCATCGTAAATTTCATTCCATCTAACGTTCCGTGCATAAAGCTCCGAAGGCTGCGCCGCTGCACGGAGCGCGCAACAGCCCGAGATTCGACAATAAAGTTTCCACGAGCGCAGAGAGAAAGAGAGAGAGAGAGAGAGAGAGAGAGAGAGGGGGAGGGGGAGGGCGGACGGTCGGGCGAAGCGTGGAGCTAAAAAGGTGAATAACGATGCGTATAAGCATCGTCATTAAAAGGACCCTGGCAAGTTCGAAGCAGGAGATACGGAGGACGAGGGAGGCGGAGAGGAGACGGAGACAGGCATGGAGAGAGACAGCGAGAGAGAGAGAGAGAGAGAAAGGGAGAATTTGTCAGTAGGCCCCGAGCCGCTCGGTGAATACGAGGCAAATCAGACAATTTCATGGCGGATAATCCACGCCTCGCGGGGCTATCGCGCTTACCGCGGGCGGGCCGCGGCCCGCCGCCGGGCACCCATGCAAATGCGGGACGCTGCTGCCGTTGCTGCGTCCTTTCTCTTTCTCTATTTATTTATTTTTTTTTTTTTCTCTTTTTCGTTACCTCTGCCCCCTCACTTCCTCCAATCCTTCCACGGCGCAACATCGCGCGCTCGATGGTGGGGGCGAGGAGGGGGCGGGGGGGAGAAGGCGGAATCACGGGGCGTTATGATTCGCGCGGCTTCCTCGGGCTTCCGTCAATAATTTCACGGCGAATTTCGCGCCGGCAACCCGGTGCGCGACGGCGAGGATTCGGTGTATATATATATATATATATATATATATATATATATATATATATATGTATACATATGTCTGTGTATATACATATATAGATTAATGGATTTGGCTAGTATAGTACATGTATTTTGGGGTGGGGGGGAGGCGAAGCCTACAACGACCGAAGGCTTATCTTGAGACAGATGGTACATCGGTTGATCATATTATAAGTTTCCAGAGGATTTATTGTTCGAATACTATATCGATCTAATAAACTTTAGTCATGGAAATGAAAAGATATTTTTGAAGAAAAATAGAATAATTAGATCATAGTCGAAAATCTCCGTAGTAGGTGTAAGACTGTTTTAGTGGATAAACAGTGGCATTAGTCCCAAAATGAGATGACTTTTCAATGAGTTTAAAAAAAAATAAGATATATACAGGCAACTGAAATATTTTTTGCCTTTTTATTGCAACACATTAGTTCCACTTAAAATAATTAATTAAACGAACGTTATACGTATTTTTTAATTTATATAATTCGAAAATACTAATTATGTTAATTATATACAAATTTCTTTCGGTCTGAACAATTGCTTTTGTCATGCGATCATCTGAACGGGTGGTCCAATTATTCGCTGCAGTTTCCCAATAATGTCGGTTGGATAATGGCAAATGCAACAGTTTGCAAAAGTCCGCCTCGAAGTTCCTACATAAGGATTTCGTAAAAATTACATTTCACTCCAAAATCCTCTAGTTGACGATCATCGTATATTAATAACTGTTACCAGAGTACTTTAAAACGGCTTGGCCGACGGAAATCGACACCGACTAAAAAAAAAAATTTGTACATTCAGGGATAATCGTTTCTCGACGGATAAATATATCGGGAATCTAATAGGTAATTCCAGAATTTGGCGACTTTTCGCTTCAGGAAAATTCAAATAAATATTTATGCAAATTTAGAAAAATTATTCTCCCACAGATTATTTTTATTATTATTTGCTATCGCAAATCGGAGACGATGGTGCTAGGTGGCATTAGTGGATAGTGGTTCGTTGCGAAAAAAAAAAAAAAAAAATTTGTTATTCATTAATTATTCATCGGCGATAGACTCTCCGTTGAACGAGACTAGACGGGGGGGGGGGACGTTATCCTTTTAAAAATTTTCGACAAACCTGTATGCAGCGTATGTACGTATCATAATTCCCGTGTAAGCCTCGGGCGCCTCGATCGTCACGGCAAAATCGTGCACACACGCATGCAAGTTCGCATTTTTCCGTGTGCCTAAGCACTTTTCGGCGGTCGGGTGTGCTACAGCCAAGAGCCGATGTGTGTGTGTGTGTGTGTGTGTGTGTGTGTGCGCGCGCGCGCGACTGCGTCTTATAATCTCCCGTGACCTCCCCGCCTCCTCGCTCTCCTTCTTTCTCTGTCTCTTTCCCTATATGTATTCCCTTTCATCGCGCGACCCGAGACGCTTTTTTTTGTATCCCCGTTCCTTCATTTTATTCGTCCTCCTTCGTCGAGGGCCGCGCATCGCGCGTTGTTGACTTGTCAGCGGATTCTCACGCGAGGGTACATAATTAAAATTATTACAGCGCAACTATTTGCCCCAGCGACGGAAATGTAAATTTTCCTCCCCGTTTCGTATGAGCGTTTGTTATATCGAATATATATATATATATATATATATATATATATATATATTTATTTATTTATTTATATCTGCTATTATTCCATTTTAAATATAACTTATAATTTATTATATACTACATATTACATTTCATTCTATACTATACATTTTAATAAATAAAAGTGAACACAAATAAAAGTATTTGAGGATCTAAATATTGGTCTACGGATCTCAATGTCTACTTTGTTCATCGCCCAGTGAACAAAATCCAATCATTTTCGTCGATCAATGACAAGATTTATCCACACACACTAATAAGTTTATCAAATAATATGAGATTACTGTTTTCAAATTATCAATTTACGGTATATAAATATCGAATATAAATGTAACTCATTTTTCTTAAGTATTTCGAAAATTTCAAGGCGTATTAAAGCGTTAAATGAAATATATATATATATATATATATATATATATATATATATATATATATAGAATGCTTAAATGGTTTTATCTTTGTTCAAAATAATCCCAATAAAATTGTGAATAGCAAAGAATTACTTAGTTTCGTACCGATTCTTCTTTGAGCAGATTAATACTAGACCAAAACATCGGATTTTAACAACAGAAGATAGGAAAGAATAGATTTTGAAAATTTGATTATAATCCGCGCTCAATGTATACATTTAACGAAAATTTATTTTAGCAAAACTTCGTTCTTTTACACGCCTGCGGGCTAAATACTGGGCCATTCATAAAATTTCTAAGAAAAGCAAATTCTTATTCTCTCTCTCTCTCTCTCTCTCTCTCTCTCTCTCTCTCTCTCTCTCTATACATCATACAGTTCTGCGGAGATTAAAATCTTCAAAGGAGCATATTAATATTATACCGATTAAAATGAATTTCTCAATTCTATTCAAAGTAAAATAGAAGAAGAGGAAGAACAAGAAGAAGATTATAACTAATTAATTGCCCTGTATATATAATAAACACGCCATGAGAAA
Source organism: Sycobia sp. Sy_11 (assembly GCA_018907035.1). Classification (NCBI taxonomy): domain Eukaryota; kingdom Metazoa; phylum Arthropoda; class Insecta; order Hymenoptera; family Epichrysomallidae; genus Sycobia; species Sycobia sp. Sy_11. The sequence goes on along the minus strand of JACCIC010000024.1, from coordinate 851,002 downwards.
ACATCGGAAATAAAATCGTATATCAGGAGCTTTACGATGGCGTATATAAAACACTAAAATTATACTTATTTTAATGATTTTTATTTTTACATATTTATTTTCATCGTTGGCAGAAAGAATATAAATTATATATCTATAGATAGATATAAAATCCACCCTCGCGCCCCTCTGAAACGCGGCGAGAATCCGTTTTCACGGAGGGAGAGAGACCGCGCCTCGTCAGCTTGTCCTTTTCAAAACTGCGCGTACGCGAAAAATCTGTTGGCTATTCTGTCTGAATTTATTCTCTTCGCAAATTAGCCACCCCAGCGACGGCGAGTCTCGTAAATTTTCGCAGTCGTTTACGTGCATCTCTTTTCCATCTCTCTTTCTCTTCCTTCCTCTCTCTCTCTCTCTCTCTCTCTCTCTCGCTCTATCTTTCTCTTAAGCACGTGTCAACACCGAGGGCGCACACGGTGCCTCGGTCCGATGACAGCCGCAGACAGCGTCGAAATAAAAGGAGGAAAAAAAACGAAAGAAAAAATTGCACGACTCTCGCAATTTCAGTTTCCTCTTTCTTCAAAGACGAAAAAACAATCGTGCCCCTGTTTTAAACGCATACCTACATATACATTACCCGACTTATCATTCTCCCACTGGCCTTTTCATCGCTCATATCGCATTACCTACGTAAATATATATATATATATATATATATATATATATATATATATATATATACACATCAACCGCGGTACTCTTCTATAGTTAGCCCTTCCTATATATATATATATATATATATATATATATATATATACATTGGTCTTTTGCGCTTCCTCGCTCGAGCGTCGGTATGCCGTGACGCGACGCTGCTCCGAGTGCTAATACGCGCGATTTTCTCCGATGGCCTGCTCCCCCATCTCCGTCGCTCTACCCAGCCCCCCTCCGATGTCGTCGCGCGAGTATTCTTTTCGTACGTATCGCGACGCTCGCACCCTCGGGAATTCCAAGCTCGCGAGCGAGAAGCGGTTATACTTATGCTTATATACGTGTATATATATATATATATATATATATATATATATATATATATATGTATACAGACGTTTGAAGATTATAAAAAAGAATAGCGCGAAAGAGAAATGAATAGACGGCTCGGAGGATGTACGGGGAGGGGGCGAGCGAGCGCGGAAGCCTCCGTGGAATTGGAACATCGAAAACACGGGCGCAGCTCCAACGGAATGAGCGAATCGACGGCGACTGGCTGAGCGACTAAGGAATGACGCGGCTGGGAGGGTGGGCGCAGGAAAGGAGACAAACACAGAGAGAGAGAGAGAGAGACAGAGAGAGAGAGAGAGAGAGGGGTCACGGAGCGAAACTTCACTTTAACTCGGCTGCGCGCGCGCGTATGCATTGTTTCAGAAGGGCTAATTTTAGCGGTATGGCCCGTCGCGCTTTTGCTTCGCTTTCGCGACTCTCCTCGCCCCTCCCGCCCCCTCGCCGGCTTACCATTCTCCTTTTGTCCCTCTCTCGCGCCCGCGTCGCCTATAGCGTCCCCTATCAATCACGCTCATTTTTTTCGCCGCAGATTTCTATCGCTCTCTCTCTCTCTCTCTCTCTCTCTCTCTCTCTCTCTCTCTCTGTCTATCTCCCTCTATCTGTTTGTCGCTTTCGCCCGCAGCTCGCCCTTTTCGAATCATCTTGCGAGGCGGCGTCGTCGTCGCCGTTGTTGTCGTCGTTGTCGTCGTCGTCGTCGTCGTCGTCGTCGCGTCGTATTCGCCGCCGTCGCCGCCGCCGCGTTCCAGTATGTCGGGGCTACCTTCGCATGGAAAGCAGACGGCACGGCGAGTAAACAACATCCTCTCCGCGCTACCGCTGCATGACGATATTCTCTCTCTCTCTCTTTCGGTTCATTTTCGTTGCCCTCCTCCCCCCCCCCCGCCCCACGTTCTTTTCAGCCATAGGCAGCGAGGACAACGTGAATTTATTCGAGTTCGGCGCGAAGAGGTTATTTTCGTGGTGGGGGAAGGGGGTGGAGCGGGCAGGAGGAGACTATACGGAATGCGGACGATCGTCGAATTTTCTGATAATGACGCTTCGGCGCTCGGGGCATCCGTTATAGCGTTATACGCGCCTGATTTTTCGAGCCTCGCTCCCTCCGCCTCCTCCCCCCCCCTGTCGCGCGCTCGAACAGTATATGTTTCTCGACGGCGCGCGCGTTTAACAGCACTTCCCGTGCTTTTGCGTGGTCGAGCCGTTTATTTCCAAAGTTTCCCGCGAGCATCCACGGCTCGATCGGAATGCCGGATAGCGAAATAACCGTCCGATACACCGCTCTCTGCATTTAGGCTCCAGGTTATTTTTAAAACTGGCATCGTAATTATCCCGTTTATCCGAGTGTTCGATTTTTCTGACTGCTTTAAATAAAATTATCGAGTCGTTATATGGTTGGCAGGATTGCCACACAATTTCCGGTACCGCTAGGAAGTAGTTTGTAGCGTCTGAGTATATATGTTTATGATTGACAAAGTCAGCAACTCGTAACGCTCTTCAGTTCTCAAGATATGAAACTTTATTCTTTACGTTATTGTCAAATATAGAAAGTTTCTATTTTCAAAAATAGATCTACTCTTTGTTTTACTTAAAGTGGATGTACTATTCGGTTGGAGGATTTTTTTTTAGTGAAAATTTCTGCGTTTAGCGTTGGAATCGTTGACATAATAGCAATTCGAGCAAAAAAGTTCGAACGAAAGTAAGTGTTTGCAAATATACAGTTCGTTTTATTTATCTGCATAAGATGGGAATCATTCGCTAGCGTGAGTAATTTAGCCAATCTTCAATTGGCAATAACGTCTTCATAATACGTTTGAAGGCATGAAAATTCATTCTAATACATTTTCTTGAAATATGTTGTTTTCTTTCAGTAATCCGGCGTAAAAAAGTCGGGATTTTTCAGACATTCGGTGCAAAAAAGTTGGTACTACATGGTGTAGCTGGCTTAAAAGTAAAAAAACAAAAATTAATCTGTAATTTAGAAAACGTCATATTTCGAGGACGGGAGAGCTAAGACTAAAACTTTTCAGGATTCCGAAGGTAAACAAAGTTGCCTCTCTCTGTCTGGACCAAATCCGTGATCCAAATGTCGTCGCCTCTCATAATAAAATTAGGCTGCACCCATGATTTTTCTTCGAGTCTATTCGAAAATATTTTCCTTTCCTTTTCCTTTTTCCAAACGACAAATTATTTGACTACCGGCACACTATATCGTCTAAAAAATTGATCCATAATATATTTTTCCTCTTCGTAGGCACGATGTGCTCATTTGAACGATGGACGACCTTGATGATCATCGATCGATTCGACGCCTATACATTTCACTTTGTTAGCCATCCTCGGTCCCAAGAAACGTTCATTCTTAATTTAATACCATTAGTCACCCGCGTGTAAATCTCATCATAAATCTCGTATAAATCTCGTATAAATCTCGTATAATAAACATGATTGATCCTGGCAAAAACAGCCTTGCCAGACGGCCGACTAGTTTCGCGTGTGTACGACCTCGCGCGAGAGAGAGCGAGAAAAATCACGCGAGGCGCGTTAAAATTCGAGGGCGCGATTATGCGCCGTGGCTGCGCTGCCAGCGCTATCCTGACAAGGGTCGTTTGGATAAAGCCCGGGGCGATGCGACGCGACACGGTCGCCGCCGCCGCCGCCGCCGCGGGACGGTAATGAGAACTTGTGTTAAGCAATGGGCGCCCACTCAAGTCGCGCGATAATCTAACTTTCTGCCAAGTGTATATATACATATATATATATATATATATATATATATATATATATATATATAGACTTAGATTTATATTTATACTTATACCTATACTGTAGTTAGACTTCTTTAGGAGAAGCTTTCGTTTGGAAATTGTGAGGATTCTAATTATATATTTATGTCCAAGCCGAAGATTTTATATGTTCAGTAATAATTCAACTTTTTTATTATAATAATGGATAGAATTGTTTATATGCAGCAAATCGTGCGTATGAAAAAAAACACAAAGTCGAATACAAATTCATCAGCTTTTTAAACTTATAATACTTAAGAGTGTGTAACATTTTTTTTAATATTAACTTTATTAGAATAAAAATGAAACGATTTTTGGATTGAACAGTTCTTGAAAGTACGACCACTAATTAACATTACGAAAAGTAACATTTATACGAATATATATATATATATATATATATATATATATATATATATATATTATATTTGCGTATATTCATATATATACATGTCAAACAGCCAATCAGAGTCAATGCGACGGACTATAATCGTACCCTGGAATTTCCTTTCTTTTTCACTTATCTCTTCACGTTGTCGCTCATTTCAGAAGTGCTGCCTCCGGTAGTTGCCAAGAGGGCCGATCATTTCTTTTCCCATCTTTTTTCAGGGATCCAAAGCTGAATCATCGATGCGAATTATTTTCCTAACTCGAGAAACGTGTTTGAGCTGACTTCAGTTCATTCTCTTTTGAATATTTCGAAATTTCATCCATCGCAAAAATACGATCACAATAATACACAGATCGATCTTCGACGTCTATACCAATGCGAAATTTTCGCATTTTCCGATATTTAGCCTCGATGGGCTTCACAAACGCGTAATCTCGTTAAATTTTTTTCACTCTTTTGCAAGAATAGGAACTGTACATTTTTTTCTTAATTTCGAAGAAAAAATTCCCTGTCACAAATCAACAATTTATCAAAATCGACCAATTACTGAATTATGAAAAAAAAAATTCTTGATATAGATGGCTCACAAGCAAATCCTCGCGAAAGAAAAATAGGTAAAAAAAATTTCACACGAAATCGATTCGCTTGACTTTTCTACTTTTGTGTGCAGGGCAACAGATGTTATTAGACACGGATAACCGAACATCTTCGTAACAGGTGGCAAATGTGTCCTGTGCCCATTTCTGCTGGTATTTTCTCGTTCGACACTACGCGCAATTGGACATTGAAATTTTTTTTCTTCGTAATTTATCACGTATTTTTATTTTTTTTTTAATTTTTAATTCCTCCAATGTCATTCCTGCAGCCGCTTAAATACACGCGCGTCTTCACGAAGTATCATATTATTCAGTTCGAGTGGCGCTGCTACGACGATCAAACTCGAAGGCCGCACCATGAAATGAGACGTAATCAGATGAAAGAAGAAAAAAAACTGTACGAAAAATAATCTTAACGATCGGGGGAATCATTTAGATATCGGCTCCCAAGCGTGGAAGCGCTAAAATTTGTATTTAAATTAAATTAAGCGCCGTTCTCGAGAAACGAGACTCCCCCTTCCGCGCCTCCCCCCACCGCCCCTAGTCTTGCATCAAGAGCCGAGGGGGACGCGCGTACAATACGGACGCGTGCAATAGGTAGCCGAGCACCGAACGCGCGAAGCCACGCGCAGACGGGGCGAGGTAGTAATTATGATTACATTCTCGGGCGGCGCTTATCGTTCGGCCAGGTATATGTAACGAGCCGACGAGTGTATGAGACATAGAGATAGAGACAGAGAGAGAGAGAGAGAGAGAGAGAGAGAGAGAGAGAGAGAGAGAGAGAGAGAGAGAGAGTGAGAGAAAAGATTCCTTGCGATTATTATAAAACCATGTTATTGCGCGGTATTATTGTACGCACGAAAATTGCAAGAGATCCGCGGCTACGCCACGGCCAATTCCTCCCCGAGAATTTTGTTTTGCACGCGCTGCGCAGAGGGGGAGATCTATATCCGTTTCCAGCGATTCAAGCTAAAGTGCGTCTCTTTCTCCTTTTTGTCACGTCTATTGCGATACAGTTCTGGCAGTTTTGGTTTTGGTTTTGGTTTTTTTTTTTTTGTTTTGTTTTTTTCTTAGTCTCTCCCGATTTCTATCTCGTACTTGCTTTTCGTTTGAGTCTCGCCAATTTGTTTTCGGGCATCGCGAACGGACTCTATTTGATAGTCGATTAGAGAACGTTCTTTGGCTTTTTAGTCTGTCAAGAAATTTTTCGCGTTGACTAGACGTAAAAAGGAAATAGAGATAAACTTATGATTTAAAAAATATACAGAGTAAGGCTTTCAAATTGGTTAAAATTATTTACATACATTGTTTAGTCAATTTCTGCTGAATTTCGACGAATATTTTTTATAGATTTTTCTACTTTGCAAATTGGAAATATAATTTTGTTACGTATAGAGAAGCGAGGCATTTATCTTCTTTTTGAAATGTCTGACATAAAATGAAAATATACCGATTGATAAAAGAGAAGTTTCTATATTACACAAGAAATGACCAATGGCGAGTCTGACAAATCAGGGCAATATCTACTTGGTATTGGCTTTCTGCGGTTTTATATTAATATGTATAATGTTCTATAACTAAATCGTGAACTCTGTTCTTTAATTATTTTTTTTTTGTTTTTTCGAACAATTCCGTTCGTTGTGCGAGCAGCTTACTTCAAATATTGGATTTTTTTCTTAGATACGAGAAAATTCCACTGAAGCGTATATACACGTATATGAGATTAAACGAAAAAGAGAGAGAATTGAAAAAAAAAAATATATATATATACAGAAAGAGAGCAAAAGAGAAAGAGAGAGAGACAGAGAGAGACCGGGGCGTAAAGACAAAAACTGAGCTCCCTCGGTCCGGCTGCAAGGATATCTCTCGAAAGGATTTATATTCGGCTAATCCGAATAGCAACACAACGGTCGAGCGAGAGAGATGAAGTGAGAGAGAGAGAGAGAGAGAGAGATTTGTGAATGCTCCTGCAGCCGCCGCCAAGGAACAAAGAGAGAAAACGGCAGGGTAGAGGTGGGCGCGTGGTTAATTAAAGTATTCCTTATCTAAAAACTGGCGATCCTGCAGTTCGGGCGAAGGAACGAGAGACGAGGAGCGAGAGGCAGAGAAAGAGAGACGGGGTAAGAGGATGAAGGAGAGGGGGAAAATACTATAGCAGCGGAAGCATCAGGGGCAGTGTGTTAGCTTTGATCCGTTAAGGTCTGGCTGGGCGTGATTGCGCTCGGGGCTCTTTTCTTTCTCTCTCTCTCTCTCTCTCTTTATCTATCTCTCTCTCTCTCTCTCTTTCGCTCTCTTATAATTGATATTGGCTTCCGTCAGTCGGCCGTTCGCGCGAGAAAACCGAGGATGGCGAGAGCCGCTTCAAAGTCTCGCGGATGGATAGAGAGGGAGTGAGCGTGAGCGTGAGCTTGAGAGTGAGAGAGAGAGAGAGAGAGAGAGAGAGAGAGATCACGAGGGCTAAATACTAAAAAGAGAAGAAAACCGGGACTGATGCAGCCGTGCGCCCGAGCGAGAGACAGGAGGCTGGATGAGAGGTAGCCAGAGAGACAGAGAGAGAGAGAGAGATTGGGGGAGAGTGGGGGAGAGAAATAGAGGCGAGATAGATACAGACGGACTGTATACCCTACGTCCCTCGTTCTACGTCTCGCACCGGCCGCCGCTCCTCTAATCCTCAATGGCCTCGTCTTCGGGAATAGTTGGTAATCCTCGAGGATATAATTGGAGATCTACGGAGTTTCGGCCCGTTGTGCCCCGTGGCGCCGCCGGTGCGCCGCGCAGCCGCCTATACGCGCGAGCCGCCGCGCGATCGCCGCCTGCGTATCTATACACGGAGGATCCGACGCTTCGGACTTTGCGATACGGCTGCCCCGATCATGTATATACATACATGTTTACGTATATGTGTATATATATATATATGTAGGAGTTTACCTTAGTCTATTCGGCGTTACTCGGTGCGCTACCCCCCCCCCCCCCCAAGCGCATACGAGAATCGAACGGGTCGTACGCGAATTTCGCGGGTGCGCCAACGGTGGGGGGGAGGGAGAGATAAGGGGCCGGTTCTGCGGCGGATTTGTCCCCGCGAAGTTGGGGTGCGAGGGAGGGGCGATCTAAGCTAAGAGGTTAAAGGGACACGCGGTGGAACGGAGGAGTAGAAAGATAGAGAGAGGGAAAGAGAGAGAGAGACAGAGAGAGAGTAAGGGGTTCCTTAACCCCCTCTCTCTTTCTCACTCTCTGCATCGCTTACTTGGGTCCAAGAGTATATATATATATATATATATATATATATATATATATATATATATATATATCGTGGGGCAGCGCACCGGGTGCGCTATAACACCGCCGGCCTTGTTGGATAGGACTTCGACGGATCCGTCGGAATAATCCTTGAACTTGGAAAGTTATCCCGACCCGAACGCTGGATAGATAATATATATGCATGGTTCGTGCGGCGGCTCTTTGCGGGCAAAAGCGCGGTGGAAGGCTGCAGAGCGTTTCAGTACGTATATACATATATATAATGCCGGGATTTGTCCGGAAAATGCAAGGACGAGGGTCGTAACTACAGCTAAGCACGGGGTGAATTGAATTAAATGCCGCGACGCTTCGATGGCGTCTCTTTTTTTTTTACTTCAAGTTTTTTTTTACTTTCAAGTTTTGGGCGACGAGATTGCGCATGCTTATTGCGCTTGAGTGTTCGATGGATGGAAATTTGAGTTACGATCGTCATTATATTTGTTGCATTGTTTCAGTATGTACTTTTTCGTACTGCTATCATTGCGTGTATCGGGGTTAATTATAGAGGTATTGGTATCCAAGGGAATATATGCGAATAAGTTCGACAGAATTTACAGAATCTACGTGGTGTCGCTTAAAAATTATAAAGATAATTTTTGCTAAAAGTTAATATTTCATGATTATGCGATAATAAGATTATGAAAAATTTGATCGGGCAATCCTTGATCCGATGAGGCATTATTTATAGTTTTTCAATTATTGATGATAGAACGAATCAAACTTGATCATCAAGCGAACTTATGTTCGTGCTACGACCCCAGTAGGTAGCTTTGAAAAAAACGTACTTTATCAAATCTTCTTTCTCATTTCAATTAGAAAGCGTCGATTAGAATTTTTGAAAAATATTTATATCGCAAAATCCTGGATTATTCATTCTAATGAAAAAAAGTTTTTTTTTTCCTTAATACTGTCTAGACCAATCTCAGAATCAATGAATTCGTTCGTTGAAAATGGCATAGATCTATTTATCTTTAACGTAACATACCGAAAAAATTCTGTCGGGCGAAATATTTACAAATGTAATAAGATATATAAGAGGCTCTTAAAACTCATTTAAACAACATTAAATCCAACGTAAACTCGCGTCTTTCGCGAATGATTAATAAATCGTGCAATTTATTCGACAAATCATTAAAGAACTGCTCGTGACTGATTCGTTAATTCGTTGCGCTCTTCCCACATCAAGGATGAACATTGCGCACACGTTCAGTGATCGTTTGCGCAACGTTTTAACGCATTAACGACATTAAGTGAATTACGTCGCGCCCCGTTAATAATAATGAATAGTGATGGAAACGCCCATCCCTCGACGATGTTTCCCCGTGTCCTGATAAGAAAGAGAAACAGCCTCGACGGGAAAAATCATCGGCTGGATTAATAAATAAGGAAGAGTGGCTGCCGCGTAAATTTCTCGCGGACCGCACGAAAAACGTGAAAGCCCCTTTACTATATAGTTTATATAGAGTATCGGAGAGCCCGAGATGAAAATAAGAAGAGAGAGAGAGAGAGAGAGAGAGGGGGGGGAGGGAGACAGGGAGGTTGGAAATTAGTTTCCTCAGAAATTCTAACCCCAAAGTCCCATAACTCAGTGGCGTTGGCCAAGGGGCTGGCGAAGGAGCGGCTGGGGGAGGGTGAGAGGGGGGGGGGGTCCGGCGAAACTCCGAATACAGCGAATCCCCGTGTGCCAGCGCGTTCGGCCATTCGATTTTCACGCTTGACCGTGGTTTATATATGTGCGCGGTTATCCCGGGGCGCTGTGTCGCTGCGTTATGACCCCCCATGTATTCTCATATGCACTTAGTTTTCATTGCTCGCGGCTGCCGTGTCGTCTCCTAATATAATATATTTCGCAGTGCCCCCGTGCCCCGCTCGCCCATCGCCTACGGCTCCACGTAACTCCCCACGGGTACATTCCCTTTCGAAATCTCGCCTATCCCCCCCCCTCTCTGCCTGCAACGTGTCTACGTTTTCCGCGCAAATGTGTCCTTTTTTGCGTTCTATATATATATCTCTCTCTCACTCATTCCCATTTCCAATTGACTCGATATTCTGACGTTTTGTGAAAAAACTTGGGCGTTGGCTATAATTGCTTATTAAATCGTTGATCTGTGGATGGATTTTTTAATTGGCGCAGATGAAGTGCTGTGATAGATTATGCTGACGCGCAGATTAATAATGATAATAAATGTAAATAAAATTAAAATTGAAAAATCAGTAGAATTTCTAATACTTGCATACTGATTTCTTGATTGAATATCTGCATGGTCATGTCTCAAACAGAAAATATATACTTACAACTGTAATAATTATAGTCGTTATAGAGTTTGCGCATTATTTTTATAACGCTTTCCGACACATGCTAGAATCATAAAATTTTAGAAAACGCCTAACTCGTAATACATGCAACGTTTTATAGATGTTTTTTAAATTAATTTTTACAGCGTAATAATATATTTTTATAATAATAATAACATTTTATCATAGTACTATTTATTTAAGCGCTTTCATTTTCTGTAATATAATTAACCCTTTCAATTGCTTTCAAAGTAACATTATTGTTATGGATTAAGTTATAATGTTATAATAATAATCATCATTTATATTAAAACCGTTGAAAGTAATTTAACGTCTATTTAATGTAAAAACTGAAAGCACGTTAATTAAAATCTTTCAATCGTCGTACTATTTATTATTATTTTGATTACTATATCCACCCAATTTTTTTTTTGACCCACGTAAGCTTTTTGGAATACTGTTCAGTATTCTAAATAATATATGATATGCAAAACTTGCATCAATTTATTGAAAAATCTCAAATTATAGAATTCTAAACGTTCGCATTTAATCCATCCTTCGACGTATGGAATTCTTGAGTTTCGACGATTCCCAGTAAACGAACTTCCCTCCGACAGCCGAATCGCCATCCTCTACCCGAAAGCGCCTGCTTCGCACGCCGGCCGAGCAGCATAATCGCCGGAACAACCGAGGAGAAGACCGCCGAACCCGGCAGGACGCGTCGCGGAGCCCGGGCCCCCGATTAATTCGCAGCGCTCTCGCACGTGCGCAAATATATACGTAGGCGCGATCGCGCCTCGGCAATTATCGGCGTAATGCATCGTGCGTGCAACCTCCCCCCTCCCCCCGACCCCCCTCCCGCCCGTTCGCCCCTGGCTCGAATCTTCGTATTACCGCGCGAGGGGTTCGAGCTTTTGGAGGGAAGGGGGGGGAGGGGAATTAGCGCGCGCGCCGATGCAGACAGTCGTAGGCGCGGATGAATCGCGGCCGCGCCGAATGCAATATGGCGCGTGCCGAGGGCTCGCGACGCGGTCGGACGTATTATTATACGCGTTGCCCAGGGCGTGCGCGCGAAGAGCGCTGGTGGGAGATGTTATCGCGCGACAGCGAATGCCGGATCGCCGAGCCGCTGCCTTCTGCGGGGGCTACCGACGCGCGGCACACAGGTGTCGTGCGGGCGATCTCCTACCGCCGGGATATTCGGTGTTATCGTGTTATGTTTTTTTTTTTTTTTTTTTTTGGATTTTGTGCAATGCCGAGATTCTAATCAGAGATGCTTATGGTGAATATATAGATGGGTGGGATTGCTTTGCCTTAACACACACAGTGCAGTTCCGTGCATCTGATAACATTCCTACGATTTGACAAATAAAAATGGCTTTTGTTACGAAAATAGGCTTGGGCGAAGACACGTTATTTTGCAAATTTTCATAATTTTTTAAGTCAATAATGTCTATTTATACGGTAGCTGTGAAACTGGACAGTTGCGCAGAGCGAGTGAACTATGGAGAATTTCCAGTTTCTCGTGAGAGAAAGAGAGAGAGAGAGAGAGAGAGAGAGAACGAGAAAAGTAGAAGCGCGTATGAAATAATAATAAATCAACGTACATCTAATTACATTTCATTAGTTCTCCCTGGACGGGGTGCTCGTGCCGCTGCGGCCTCGCGCCTCCGTGGGCAGGCGCAAAGAAAAAACAAAACGGGAAGCCTTAGTTAATAAAACAAGACCAACGACCTCGATCTTTCCAGACCATAAGAGATTCAATCAAATTCTCAGCACTCTTCCATCCCCTCCCCCCACCTCTACCCGTCCCCCTAGAAAAAGGAAAATATGAGAACGACCCACGGCATAAAACCAACAACATCCCCTTCTCCCGCCCCTCTCTGGAATCCATCAAAGCCCCGAAAAAAAAAACGCACCCCTCCCCGATACGCGCGCAAGCGCGCACACGTACGTGGGGCAAATCCGCGGGCGTGCACGGGCTCGTTTTTTTTTCACCCCTCCTCGGGACAACCCCGCTCCTCCCCCCCCCCTGCCCGCGATCCCGTGGTAAATCTGGCCGTCGCCTCCGCATAAATGATACGAGGGCAATAAATATTTTACAGATCCGCGAATCTTCTCTCGAGATCTCCATATGTACATATATATATATATATGTATGTGTGTATGTATGTAAGAGAGAGAATGATAGAGAAAGAAGGAGAGACAGATATAATACTATATGTACGTATCTGCTCTGCCATGGGGGAGTGGGTGAAACAGAAGCCCAAGCCTCCGAACGAGGGCGAGACGCTCTTTTTTTCTTACTTCTTTTTTTTTTTGCTATTTCCACGCCTCTCGCTCTCGCGATTGTTTATTGACGAAGTGGACCTCTGCGGCTCGGGACATCTATTACTTTGCCGCCTCCGTATGTGCGTGTAGATGTATGTGTATATATATATATATATATATATATATATATATATATATATATATAACACCAGTCGATAGTGATGCCCGAGCCGTGTACAACCCGCGAGTAGCGTTTATACGAGTATATATATATATATGTAAGTAGACGAGTGCGTGAATGCGTTTACGAGGCCGTGGGCAAGGGTAGGGGGAGTGTTTGGCAGGTCCGCACTTTTGTCCCAAGTGTGCAATGGTCAGGGGCCGTAGATCAGGCAATATCAGTTGTCAGGGCTCGGCCAGAACGGATCGCCTCCGCTACGACCGAGGTGTATTGGAGCTCCCTTTCGATCTCTCTCTCTCTCTCTCTCTCTCTCTCTCTCTCTCTAGTTCTTCTCTTCGACTGCGGGGTAATGCGTGCACGTGCAGCATATATAGGAAGTTCGGCTCCGAGGCCTGCTGATGCTCCCTCCCTCCACCTCTCTCTCTCTCTCTCTCTCTCTCTCTCTCTCGCCCCGAAAGATACGTAAACTCGCTGTGTACAGCTGCGAACTCGTCCCTTTCCCCTCGCTCGTGTATGCGTATCGGTATAGTATATATGCGTTAAATACTCATGCGTAAAGGATGATTTTTTACATCTGTCGTACGTCCATGCTTGCTCGTATGCAGTAAATCCGATTGATTGTAGTTGCTTACGTTCAAATACAGATCTACGGTGAGTGCAATTACATTTACTGTTATTCCAACTAGTAGTGATTGCACGTTTTATTAGAAAGCAACAGTGGTAGAATTTAATGTGGTTTCGATAAGTATGATTTGCTTTTAAAATCTATGGGTATTCGCAATGATACTGATCACTTCAATTGATCGTATAAGAAAAATCATTTACAAAATATAAAATATAAAAATATAAAAATAAATAAAAATATAAAAAATAAAATATCAAAAATACAAAATATAATAAATACAATATATAAAAATTTTACTTCTGATATTTACTTGGATGGAATATTTCGATTGAAATTTCATAACTGATTTCAATTTTCTGCGAACGATTAATGAAAATTTTAATAAATATTCTAGTAATTATCGATAATATTAATTTATTAGAGCAAAGTGGAAAATATAGTTCAATTTAGTGAGGTAATTATCATTGACTGATATGCTCCGAAAGGATTGAAAAATTAAAAACAATGAAAAGCTTTTTGTAATACAGATAATATTCGCAAGAAAATCTGTAAGGAAGGAAGGTCAAGTGTTGATCGCCTAAAAAGGTAAGCAATTAGCTTTTCGATTAATTTTAATACGTTTTATCGAGATGCAGGCATTATTGGTATCGAACGACTCTCCTTGTATGATAAAAAAAAAGAACGAGTCACGTATCTATATTGACACGAATCAGAACTCGACAGTCTTCCCGGAGCCGCGACGACGAATTCGCAGCCGGGAGGCTCCCTCATCTATAATCCAGGAAGGCGAGGAAGAAAAAAGGCAAGATCTTCCAATACCAGTCGACCGGCGACTGTCGCCATATCTCAACCGCCGCCGGCGAAATCCGCGGCGACTCGCACCGCGCGCGTCCGCGACGCGCGCTCCCACCTCTCCCGCCCCTCCCGACCCTCGCCCTCGACCCTCGCGCGCGAGCGTAATTCGAGTGATGAGCCCCCAGAGGCGTTGACGCCGCTCCCCTGCCCCCCCCCGCGCTCCTTTTCCACGTTTACGGCGCGGGTGGCGTGTAAAAAGGAATATGCAAGGAGAGCCGACCTATCCTCGCATATGTGCTCGGTATATGCGGCGTCGTTCGCGGTGCGAGATACAAAATTGATTGGGAGGAGATTTCGAGACAGGGTCGCGTTGTCGGGTTCTTTGTTCAAGTCGACGGTGAAAATTTGCGCACAGCCATGATAGTCGACGGTATTTCGAGGCTGTTGAACGAGAAACGTAAAGATTTGCCATTATACCCGCCTCGCTGGACAGTAGATCGATATAACGTAGAGAGCAGTTTAATTTTTTACATTAATGGCAGAAAATTAAATAATAAGGGGCAGAAAAAATGTAGGGGGCGAGCTCCGACATGTACTGAAGAAGTGTGAAAGTCGCGGGGGCTAGCGCGCCCTACCGTCCTCAAAAAAAAAAAAAAAAAGAATAAAGAAAAAAAAGTACATGTCGAGCCGGGGACACGGACCAGCGGAGAACGGGGGGGGGGTGGTATTTTTGCCGGTTTCTCGCGGGGCGGCTCGCCCGCCTCTGACTTATTTATGCGATTGACCCGTGGCACTATGTAAAACAACGTCTTTTCTCCCGATAGCGGGGGATGTTGGGAAGCGGCCGGGAGCGCAAAAATTGGAAGAAGCCAACGTCGTCCCTCGCCAACGCTCTCGCGGGGCACGTCAACTTCGTCGCCGCCTCCTTTACGGCTTATTCGAGACTTTTTTTTCCGTCGCTTTTTGTTCCCTCTTTCTTTCGTTTGTTTTCTTCTCTCTTCTTCATGTTGCTGCTCAAGCGGTTGACGCCAAGAGTTTTGCCTGAATCGGCAGGACACGGCCGGATGTAGTACATAGAATGACGGTATTCCGGCGATCCTCGGTCGTGTAGATTCGCACTGGATTGGATTGGCGAGCAAATAAACGATGGCTGCGGTTTCTTCGATTTAAAGATATTTCTGATTTGCTAATTTTTATTGAGTTTCTGGAGAAGGGGATTGGAACTTTTATCAATATGCAGTACCTTATGCAGGCGTAAAAATCGCGTCGTCCGATTACGTTTTATCGATAGACGACGTCGGTCACATTGTAATCTCGGCGTATATGGTTTGTCGTTTATTTCGGCCTGAATCCATACCTTGGCGATTCGAGCCCAAAATTCTCTCCTAAATTTCTCTTTCGCTTTTGCGCGACTAAATGATTTTCATTTCCATTGCCGGAAATCGTATAAAACATCCTTGACGCGCGAGCAAAAGCGAGCGTCTCCGTTGTCTCTCGGGCGACGAAGGAGCCCGTTACGCTTCGCGCGAGCAATATCCTTCCCCGTCGCGACCCCGGGCGGCACACCTGTGCGTCCATCGTAAAACGTAAAAAGAAAGCCTCTTCCCCCCTCCCCCCAGGAAAATATAGCGGATGCTTTTCGACAGAACGTCCGAGGCTTGTTATACAGCTGGAGAGAGAGAGAGAGAGAGAATGTCGCGTACACAGAAACGCACTCGGCGAGCGCGTGTCACCGCCGCGGAGCGCGAAATTTTCGGCCTCCTTCGCGTTACGCGCCTTCCCTGTTCTTCGCGCCGGTGGGAATAGAGTGCGTTTCCTCCACCCCCTCGCGCCCCGCCCGTCCGTCCGCCCGCGCGTCGTAAAAGGTCGTCGTCTCATACAAGACTCGCCTTTTCACATCTACAACGCCGGCCGGCCGGGGCTTCCGCGACGAGTTGCGCCGGGCCGCCGCCGAAGAGCCGTGCGTGAAGAGCATCCGGGACACCTGAGCGTCGCGTCGCCTGCTTTTTCCTCGCGCCTTTTTGCGAAAGCGCGAGCGAGCGCGCACGAGCCGACAACGGGGGATGAGCGCTCGATGGTTAACGATGTCGCGCACGAGGGTTTTAGTTGAAAGTGGCTTGGTCGGAGAGCGACGCGGGACTTTCGTCAGTCCATCGTCGATGTCTGGTTTTCCGTCGTTTCGACGTTCATCGAGGATTCTAATAGTCGAATTTTACATGCGGTCGGGTCGAAAAAGTGTCGACGAAAAATTGTAAAAAGAGAAGTATTTTAGAACATTCATGAAACAAGGTCGTATTGCAAAACTATAGCGCCCTGAACCGCATCGAAGAAAATTCATTTTTTTCAATGATTATCTATTTACGTAAAGCTCCAAGCCACAGACAATAAAACTTTGTCAGATCATTTCTTTCGATCATCCATCGTGATATATATTAGTTAATGAATAAACCACCGTACATAAGATTCTCGTTAATGGCTCGAATGGTTGCACGGAAATTATCATCTGGCTAGTGCGGATGAAAAAAAAAAAGAAAAAACCTTATAGTTGAAGTAATAGTAATAATTAATTCTACGACTCGGTCTTTCGTATTACTCGTAAGAGAAAGACGAGATTTAAAGAAAAAGAGACTGTCATTCGTGGACAAAACGCTCGGCAAGCGCATCGAGAGCTCCGTGGCTCAACGGGCACGCGGCATAATTTACCGTAATACAGCGTTTATGACCGTAAGTGGAATATAATTAGAAATGCGCGACGCTTCTTTTTCGAGACGTTTATATATATATATATATATATATATATATATATATATATATATATATATACTTGCAACGCGTCAAATAGAGCGTGCGTACGCGCGCGCGCGATTAAGCATTCGAGATCCATCATCGCGAGCATTATACTCGCGAGATAATCTCACGCCCGCTGCTCGTGCTTCCATTTCTTTTTACGATGGACTGTCTACTCCCTCCCCCCCCCTCCAATTGGTACACACATGCGTACGTACACATATAATAATCACGTCGAAGCAGGATTTTTTCCTTCTAATCGCCTCGTGCCTCGAACGCGCGCCGGGGAGAGAGAAGTGCCCCGAGCGCGCGGCTCGTATTACGGAATAACCGGGTTTGTCCCTTTTATAGTTCCGCGGGGCTGGCGTTCCGATTTACGGCTTTATCGAGCGGACGGCTTGATGGTGTCCGTGACGGTGCGAGGGGGGGGGGGGGAAATCGAAGTATACAGGCATTATCGCAGATGTGGCTATTCTTGTTTGGCCGCGTATTTGTCTACGCTTATAATGAGGAAAAAGTTAATAAATAAGTTCTTAAATTGCTTTAATGATTCGCGACAGCATTGATCATAAGTTGAGAGGCGGAGGGATTGACTGAAATATTATAGAGAATGAATTTTCTCTTTCTTTATGCAAGAGCATTGCTCTTAAAATTATCTTTTAAAGATTTTCCGACGTATTCCAGAATGCATTTTCCACAATGCAATCGGTAATTATCCTCTTCCCGCGCTATATGACGATGTGCATTGATAATTGTATAAAGTGCGCTCACGTTGTAAAATCTAGCATTGGAGAAGCACGCGTGTGTTTCTTAATTAATCAATGGATATCTGACCTAATAAAATAATATTTATCCTCTGAAAAAGAAGAAAGGCCTTTCTCATGAAAAGTCAAGAATTTCTTGAAATCATCGAATTGTTCGTACGCGAGTAAATCAAACGATAGAGAGACGCACACACACATACACACACACACACACACGCACGCACCGAGGTAAAATACGGACATTAGTCCGTGCAATCTGCACAAACGTGTCAGTCGTGCACGAATCGCGCCCATGCGACGGCAATACGCTCGCGCCGCGGGGAATCGTTCGCGGATCAGCGCTGGGCTGCTCGCTTTATGAAAAATGCAAGAAGCAGCGTTTCTCTGCTCTCGTCGCGGAGGGAGGGTGTGTGTGTGTGTGTGTGTGTGTGTGTGTTAGACTAAGTAAAGGAGAGGAATTCCACGCCCAACGCCGTATATTATATATATATATATATATATACATATAGACACACATCCACACATATTATATATACTTACAAAGCGCGGTAAAGAGCAAACAGGAGTCGAGGGAACAACTACGTCTTGAGCGCGCCGCGGGTATTAGGCTGGGGGATATGGCCTCTTCAATATTTCAGGAAAAAACCGCTATCTGTCCTTCAGCTCGCCGTCGCGCGCTCGTGGCTGTACGCGTACGTGCGCGCGTGTCTGTATGCGCGATCTACCCCCGTAGCGCATACACGTACGTTCCTTGGCACACCAATACGCTAACGTCCTACACACGCGCACGCATACGCGCGCAAACCGCGCTCCTCCTCGCGTCGCCCGGCGCAATTGGCTTTATTGAAATAGATCTCTCTCTCTCTCTCTCTCTCTCTCTTTCCTCGGCTTTGAAATATCGCCTCATAGGACTGAGTTAACTCTCGCGCGCGCCTCCACCGCACCGGCGACGAGACGCTCTATTATTTACTTATCGAATTTTAGCCGGCGCGTCCTCGCGTCTGTGCTGCGCTGTCCCGCGTGACATACGGCTCTCTTATAAAGTAGCGACGATATCGTGGACGATTTGCATTGTTGAGAAGCCGGCAGATCTCGGCAATAATTTCATTGGCTGTAGTTCAATGTAAATTTTTCATCGGAATCACGCCGAACGCTGATAATAGAGCCAAGCTCGATTATTCAAAGACTTGTGATAAATGAAGCCGTGCTTCTGCCTTTATTCACGGGTACATTTAATTGTTGAATGAGGTTGAAAAAAATTTTCAATGAGTTGGTAAATTAGTCGAATACATCGTTAAAAAAGGTTGGGAATTGAAATTGCAGATGTAAAATTGACTGTATATATTGGACTCTAACAAACTGATTGTGAGCAGGTAACAGTTCGGCAGTAATTATAAAATTACGTATAGCAATGTTATTTTATAAATACCGGAAGACCGATAAAAATATTTTTTAGTTTAAAATCGTCGGAATTCAATGTGAACTTGAAATTATTTTTATTTAATAAAATAACAAAAACGTCCTAAACAAAAAAGAAACGATATTCTTTACAGTTTCAAATCGAAATTCTTCCAGGTTTCCTTTGATTTCTGCTAAACAGAGAAGAAAAAAATCACAGGGCTTTAAAAAAGATTTTTTTCATAATTTTAATATTTTCATATTTTCCTGGATATAGGATAATTTACAAAAATATTGAGTCAGCCAGGTTTTATCCACCATCTGCAGTTTGGATTTTTGCATTTGAAAATCGGATAAGATATTCATAACAAGTGATGAAAAAACAACTTTCAAATATACATTTTGATGAAAATAAAAAAGAACTTCCTTACGTTTACGAAATCAAAAGCTATCGATAAAAAATATTTATTTCGTGGAACTATATGGGAGGTGCTGATTGTAATTTAAAATTTCATATCGTAATTTAAAATATAAAACTCGACGAAATTGGATTAAGACTTTGATTAAAAAATCGCAAAGGTATATAATTAACGTAATTTAAAATTAATTTTTTTATCTTACTTAATGAACAAATACAGCATATATTCTATTATTGACATAGTATTGTCAATTTTATTCAAAAGCTATTCGATGGTAAATGAAACTGCTGAAAAATCCGATTCGAAAATCTATGCAGCGGAGAGTGGCTTAAATCGGCCGGGAATACGTTATTTTGGTGCCAACAGTTCGATGAATCATGAGTTTTTTCCCCTGCGACAAGGTAAAAATAAGCGAGGCCGAATAAATCTTCATACTTTTCAGTGTAACGCCCGATCGATGCTTTTACAGAAAATATAGAATTTTACGCCGGAAAATTTATTGCGCGCGGTAAAAAAGCAGCTATGGCCCATCGATCCAGCCGCCTACCCCTTCCCAACCCCAAGCGGTACATCGCGTATTCCGATAAAAATGACCGAACCGCGCGGGGCGGACGTTACTCCCGACGAAAAAAGCGCGGATCGGCGGCTCTCCCTCTCTCTCTCTCTCTCTCTCTCTCCCTTGCCGTACACCTCCTTCATATAACGTTATATATAGGGCCCTTCGCGGAACGAGCACCGTGGTTGAGGGGGGGGGGGTGGGTTACGAGACTCGGAGTCGCGGATCCGCGGCTTTTCAATCGGCGCGGCACGTCGACGAGCCCGGAGCGCGAGCGAGACCGACGCTGAATTTTATACGGGCTGTATCCGATAGAGATGGGCGGCTGCGTCGGGGACGGGGGGGGGGTAGGGCGGGTGCACCCTCAATATTTAACGAAGCATCGAAAAAGCGCGCGATATGCGCTCCGCGCGCACGTTCACGGATATACATTTCGAGGGGGAGGGCTCCGCCAGCGTCGCGCGCACCACCACCATTGCGCCGATACACAGCTGTATGTGTGTGTGTGTGTGTGTGTGCGCGCGCGCGTGTGTGTGCGTGTATACCGCCGCCCGCGCTGCATTATTGACGCCAGCAGCACCGAGCCATATTTATGGCGCCGGGCTTTAAAGCTCTCGATCTCTGCTGCCATTCCTCCTCCCCCCCCTCTCTCTTCGCCCCGCTCACGCGACCATTCGATCATTTTCCGTATATGAACGGCTCTGGGGAAATGAGCGAGCTGAGCTCAGCGGCGGTGGGGGAGCGGGGAGCTTTAATTTGTTTCCGATAATATGGGAGGACCGATGGGCAGAGCTGTTCGTTGTTTTTGTTCTTTTTTTCGTTCATATATATATATATATATATATATATATATATATATATATATATATATATATATATGCACACCAACGTGCGTATAAATACTTTCGTCCTTTTTAAGCCGGTTGACGAAGCGGACGAGCTTTTCCATTTTATTTTTTACAGGCTCGCTGCTCTCTCTCTCTCTTTTTTATTACGTCCGCCACTGAGCGAGATCTGCATGCGTATGACTTTTCAAGTATTATTATGGCTATGTACTTTATACGGTCGATTGTCGGCGATGGGAGAGGCGGTCAATTTTTGTCGTGATATTTTTGAAAAGTTGCAGGGGACGATGGGAGGGGGTTATTTAATCGAGCTTGATTTGGCAGCTTTTTTTACTAGATTTCATGCTATAGAGTTTGGTTTTTTTAACAGTAGCCAGACACCTTTTTCTATGTGCAATTTGATCAATGAATCTGTAACGATGCATTTGATTCGTTAAAAGATTAAACTTACCCTCAGCAGTGTCGTGAATTTCGATCAAATTGTCGTATATTGAAATTGATTCATTGGTTTTATTTAAAATAACAGTCGGCGTATTCTTTTTTAATCAAAACTTTTTATATTTTAACATTTCGTGTCAGAAGAAGTTATTTAATTTAATAAACTATCTCTTCGAATATAATAACAGTTAAGCATTTAACAGCAATAATATTTTTACTAGTTAATTTCTGAAATAATCCAATTTTTATTTCTCTATTTTTACGTTTGTTTAATGCTGATGAGAAGATCGTCTTTTGTTACGGCATATATATTGCTTCAAACAGCTAAATTACATCATTATTTGAAATTTATTATTGAAAAATATTTTTACTCATGATATGCGTGTATCTAAGAGCGGTAAAATCGATGTCTCACATGTCTCGTCGTGATTCCGTGTATATATATATATATATGTGTGTGTGTGTATGTGTGTATATGGAAACATTATAACGCAGACCAGAGGATTCCTTCTCGCAAATATATCAAGGGCTTTCGCTCCCCCCATTTTCGCGTCGGAATAAAGCTGATTTTTATGTTCGGTTCTATTGAGAGGCTTCGATGAGACGTGTTACGATATGCGAGGGCGGCGCGGGAGGGAGGGGGGAAAAGAAATAGGTGGAGAGCATATGTGCGAAGGGAGGCGAAAACAAAGATCGGCGGTGAGTGGGAGAGGGGGAGGTGGTGGGAAGGGAGATGGTAGGGGGGCGAACGAGTGGTTTTCGTGTACGTCTCTAAAGCTCTCAAAGGAGTCTCTCTCTCTCTCTCTCTCTCTCTCTCTCTCTCTCTTTCTCTCTGTGTGTGTGTCTGTGTATTTCCCATCTGTACATACGTGTAACGTTATAAAGCAGACGGTCTGACTTGGATTATTTCGCGCAATGACAAAACGGGCTTTTCGTTAACTACTCGTGTTAATCGACGTTAAATACATACGGGATATATTGTTAATAAATAATGGTGCAACGCGCGCGCGTATACGCGTAATCCGTAAGATTTGCCTTGGAAACGAACGTGCGAGGGCGGAATAATCGTATAGGCGCAGATACGAATGGATTTTCCCGGCGACAGTTCTCAGGAATGATTTCAGTCGGGCATGAATATTATTCGCCCACTCTGTCCCATTCCTCCCCCCCCCCCGCTTGTTGTAAGACGGAAATATTTCTAAAACGGATTTGCTTCCCCCAAAAGGCTTCTTTCTTGCATGCGTGTAAAAGATCCCTATATACATATATATACGCGTATGTCTCGCATCGCTTTCTGAAAGTAAAATCATGTAACCCGCGGTTCTCCGCGGGCCAGCCAAACAAGCCGCGCGATCCGTCTGCGAGGCGTTTTGGGCGCTACACATTCGACATATGGGGAAAGAGATAGGGAATGAGAGAGAGAGAGAGAGAGAGAATGTGTGTGTGTATGTGAGAGTGATAGAGAAAGATAAATAGCATACAGCTATTTGTCTCTTTTTGATTCGTCTCTCTCTCTCTCTCTCTCTCTCTCTCTCTCTCTCTCGCTCTCTCTTTCCCACTCTCTGCTCTTTCATTCTCTTCCCCCCCCCCCGATATCCCGCTCCTATTTCGCGCGGTGGGAAGGGATATCGATCAAACTCGCTGTCACCTGAGTCGCCCTGACGCGCGTACACGCATTTCTACTCAAGTTATGTAACAATTTTTTTTTTCGTTTCTGCGAAAAAAAGAAAAAAGAAGAAGAATAATATAGAAAAGAGAAGGATTTTCTTCATAAACCAGCGGCATCGTTTTATTCGCCCCATCTCCCCCCCCAAGCCACGCGTCTACGCGATATGGCTCGCGCGCCCCCGGACTGACCTGACGACGTTCGATTGGCAATCGGGCCCGCTTCGTTCAAGGGGCAGCGACGAGGGCGAGGCGATAGCCTCGCCTCTCTTGCGCAGCGTTGGTTAGAATTGGATATCGGCCGGGAGAGAAGGTAGACGCGGAGGGACGTGAGGGCCGAACGTCCCTTCGTCACGAAAGTCCGCCACGTCGTCGAGCGAGGTTGAACTGAAGTTTGATTTTTTTTTTTTTTTTTTCATATACCTGTGCGCAGGTTCGATTATGAAGCTAATTGAAGTAGATTAAGCGTTCGAGGATAATAAAATTCCTCAGACTTGACTAAGAATGTGCCTTGTTGGCTTTCCGCGCAGAATTACGGGAGGAGTTTCGGATTAACGTGAAACGTAGAGGCACGGAGAGCTGCTCCCGGATAACACCGCGTTCGCTCGGAAATTCCGGGGGGGGGGGCGAGAGGGAGGAAAATGTCCCATCGGCCGTGAAACGTAAAAACAAAGGCGACGCGCGGCGAAAGCGAGTTCGAAAATTCATCCGCAGCCCAGCAACAACGGCGAGCGTGAAAAATCCAATCGTCGGAAAGTACATCCGCCAAAGGTAGCTCCGATCGATATTGACCGTATCGCGTAATCGAGTACTTCGACTGGAAGAACAAGAAACTTTCGCGGACCGCGTGGTCCATTTTGGATGGGAAGGGAAAGGATAAGTCGCTGAAAAGCTACATGGGAGCCGGGCGAGGGGAGGACTGTGGAAGCTGAATGCCACGTGGTATGTTTTAATTGTTATCGATCATATTTTAATACTTAAAATTTGAAGTATGGCCAAGGCATTTCTTCGAAAAAATAATTATTATCCAATATAATATTTAGAAGAAAGTGGGAAATATTAATCGGGCTATTACAAAAAAGGTCATTATTAATATTTGCACGAAGTTTTAAAACTTCAATGCACAGTAGGTTTTTACTTTTATAAGCATGAAATAATAAACTCCATTTCAAGTATCAGGATAATATTTTATTTAATTTTATTATTTTAATTCCTTTTTCTTTATACCGAGGAACACTATCGAAGTTAGCTATTATTTGAAGCTTTGAAAAAGGGCTGAAGAAAAAATTGTATTTATAAATGGAATTTATTAAATTGCGTATCGCAATATCGCAAACTTAATCTATTCCATTCCAATCGCTAAAGGACACTGAATTGTACTAGGACATATTTGTATATATAATAGTAACGATGTGGCGTTACATTTAATAAGCTACATAAACAGTCATGGTATCTCATCGCCGAGAACGTCGAGGCTCGCGATCGTCCATTCCTCTATAGTGCTGGCCAACTACGGTCGAGCTTCGCGGGGCCGCATTCTATATATATATATATATATATATATATATATATATATATATATATCCCCACGAATAGTGGCGAGGCGTCCCAGCGCTGCTACATGGCATAGCGTCACCGCTGTCGTCGTCGTCGTCGGTGTTGCCCGGCTAATTCCGCGAGCCAGAGAATTCATTACCTAAGTGTCCCCTTCCCCCTTCTTCTTAACCCCGTCTCTAACTCTCACTCCGGTACACACACGCGCACACGCACACACACACACTGTCGGAGTCACGAGAGCAGCGGTTTATGTTCCGTGTATATATATATATATAAGGCATTCGCGCATAAGCTCGCCGCTCGGCTGCCGGCCCGGACGGCAGTTGACTTTAATGGCCATGCTTAAGGGATGAGATGGACGAACGAGTCATTTCGGGGGGACATTTATAAATGACATACAGAGCTAGAGAGAGACAGAGAGAGAGAGAGAGAGAGAGAGAGAAGAGGGGGTGGTAGAGGAAAGACGGGGGTCGTTGGCGGGCGCGCGCGCGCTCGCGCTATGACCGCTTGACGCTCGCAACGCGCGTCGCTCGAGGATGAATGAGGCGAGCGCGCGCTAGAGTCGACGGGGGTATGGGAGTGTTGGAAAGAAGGGCCATACCGAGAGGGTTGAACGCGCCTGCAACTGTGAGAGGGAGAGAGAGAGATTCTCTGATGAGGACGGCGCGGTTTACGATATAACCCCCCGGCCTTGCTTCACGAAAGACACACGCACACACACACACACACGCACACAGTGCTTTCCTCCGCCCGTGGTAATGGCCCTCGGTCGGAGGTTTATTAATGACCGGTCAGTTCCGCGCGGGGGTGGTGTCGGCGCGAGAGCGAGAAAGAGAGAGAGAGAGAGAGAGAGAGAGAGAGAGAGAGCTGCCGCCGCGACGGGCGCGCGCTTCGGAGTTTTCGAGGAGCGAAAGGTGCCTGGGGTCGGGTTAACGGCGCGGACGCGGAAACGCGAGGAATTCGACCCGGCGCACGCGCCCTCGCCTCCCTCGTCGCCGCGTGGGCGGCCAGCGAAGGTATATCGACGCCGAATGACCCGTGTGGAAAAATTTACCTAAATACGTACCAACCACCCTTCCCTGGTTCGCGCAGGATTATACGAGCCTAATCATTACCCGGCTGGTTAGATGGATGATCAAATGGATATTCTCATCTGATTAATAATAAAAAAAATTGTAGCTTTTTTTCAAATGGACACGCGAACTGACGTGTAGTATATTATTTGGTACGTATGTATTATTCGAGGTCACCGATTACGAATTCTGTTTCAGATGTAATAAATGTAAAATTTCAATTAAAAAAAAAAGTTATGTCTTTTATCGAGATGGTTAGATGAGTACAATGATGACAAAACGAATTATACATCTCGTAATAACGTCTTCGCGTTTAAAAATTTTTAAAGCACGCTTTCTGTTCAATTTCCTAAGAATTTCGTATATTTCGCCAGTCGAATTTGGATTTGGTATAGATTGTAAACGATTTATATTCCAATTGACACCGATTATTGATTATTGACATTGGTCCCGAATCTGGGGCTACTTTTCAATCTTAGATCACAAATTTTTCTCTTGGTAGATGGAACAAACGAAACAAATAAACAATAAATCACCATAAATTATTTTCATCTGAAGGTGTTTTCAAACATATCGTGGCAATCGCCGATCAATTGTCTGGTCTTATCGTCTGAAGCGCTTGTTTTTGCATATGTAGGAAAAATTAACGAGAATCAAATCTGACTTTTCAAAATCGTTCTTCGTAAACGACAAATCAGATTTTATTGGCGCACATGTTCGATTTTGAAATCTCATCTATTTTCTATAGGTTTTTATAGTCTTCCTGCGGATCTCTGAAACCAAACGTTAATTATATCGAAGATTATATTAATATTATGGAGTTATATAGAATGTAAATAAAAAAAAAACGTATTTACATCATATATTTGTCATGAGAATTTGAACCGTTTTCATTTACAACGATAAGTGATGTACATTTTTAAATTATAAAAAATTACGGTCAAATGTATAATTGCCTTGCTCGCAATCGCTAATAAAAAATGCCCTCGATTCGTAAGTCACGGATCATAAAAAAAAAAAAAAAATCCTCCAACAGCGTTATTTGCGCCCTCGTTAAGAAAACCGCGCGGCGGCTCGGGAGGGTCGAACAAAGAAACCGCACGAGCGAGATGGACGAACAGGGCGCGGTGTGGCGTCTTTTGAAAAATGCAGCCGGCAGGCAGCCCCCGATGCGTGCAGCGCCAGTGGGGGCAACAATGGCCCTCTCGCCCACCGCTCGGACTTCTTTTCACCCCTCCTCCTACCAGTACCCGAGTGGCGGGTGATTAATGATTATGAGCCGAGGTATATTAGATCCTCGGTCTGACTCTCTCTCTCTCTCTCTCTCTCTCTCTCTCTCTCCCTGTCTCGCTCCGGTTGTGCGCTCCGCTACCGCCCTTTTCCACACTTCCGACCCCGTGCACTCCCTTCTCCTAGACGCGCCTCCCCCGCGCCTCTTCTGCGAGCGCGCTCAGTTTTTGCGAAATACTCAACGATCTCTTAATTGCGCGAGGAAAAATTGCTCGTGTATATATATATATATATATATATATATATATATATGTGCTCTCTCTGGTAGAAACCAGTGTGTGTATATTGCCCTCCATGATTCCGTGTATATTTATCGCGTACGCGAGTGATCCTCGCGGCTAATATATCATTTTTATTGCTCTTATATGGCCCTGCGATTGCAACCAATTAATAATGTGCGCGTTTTTGGTGATTAGTCGTTCTCTCTCTATCTCTCTCTCTCTCTCTCTCCCTCATCATGGCAATTATTTTTGGTTTGTATTTTTGGATTTAATAGGAGACTTAAATGGGAGACGAGATACTACAATTATTTTAATTTTCGATTTTTATTTTTATTTTTTATTTTCGAGGCATCTCTAAATTATTATGAAGGTTCTATAAAATGTATATACGCATAATTAAAAGTAACTTCCAGAATTGTAAAATTTAATTGGTCAAAATTAATGAAAGCCCACGAAAAGGAACATCATATAGAAATATCTGTAATAAAGAAATTAGTCTACTTAAATAATAAATTAGTTTTTTTATAATATCATATGAAGCTTTATAGGGCTATAATATATATATATATATATATATATATATATATATATATATATATAAGATTGAATGGTAATTAACCGTATAACTGGAACTTATTAAGGTTTTACCAACCTAATTTAAAAGTAAATTGTTCAGAATAAATTCGTTTTTAATAAAAAAAACTTTCTTTTTAAAGTTACACAATTTTTTTGGAATTTGAAAGTTTTTTCTTCACTTGCATAAAATTTTGCACTTTAGTTCGAAGGGAAAAGTAGGGGGTTTCCAATGATTATCTAATATTATTATTTTTTTTTGGTTTCCTTTTTCATCAGATTTTCTAATCTGCGTTTATCACAGATATTCACGGTATCTAAAACAGTTTACATAGTTAAGTATTGTACTAGTAATATATATATAAATATATTTATCGAGTATTTTATGCAATATACATTAAAATGAAATATCATGATAAATAATTTGTAGAATTTACGCGTAAAATTTTACAACAAAAGATTGAAAACAATTCTTTCATCGATCTTCATTTATGGCAGCATTCTAATTTTAGTTGTCAAATCAATTTTCATTGCGACCTGTGTGTGTGTGTGTGTAACTTTTTATGCACACCGTTCAATATACTCAGCTAGTTCAATATACCCGCTCGGGTCGTCGATCCGCACGCCCGTCAATTCAACGTCAAACCCACGTCATTTTGTCTGTATCGCGCATCCAAAGCGCGCGCACTGTAAGATATATATAAGTAAAAGGAGGAATACCTGCTCACAGCGGGGGGAAGGAGGGGAGGGCTGAGATAGTATGGAAGCGCGATATATGCTGTCCTTAACGGGAATCTTTCCATAGTGCGCGTCTTTTACTGTCGTATATTGCACAGGCCTGTATACGCACATGTATACGCACATACTAATAAGGAAACGCTTTTTCAGGTTAAAGCCAGTAGTTCGTCTCTCTCTCTCTCTCTCTCTCTCTCTCTCTCTCTCCCGGTAGTTTTTCATTATTTTGCAACGGCATAAATTCCATGGTCGACCTATGATACTGGAATTGATATATTAACGAAGAAATATGGTCATTGGCCGAGCGAGCGTGCGAAAATCTTCCATGGTTTTTTTTTCAACGGTCTGGTTTCTAGGTCCCGTTTTGGTTTTCGAGAAGACTACTAATGTAGATAAAATATTTCATGGTGATGGCCTGGCATAAATACAGTAATTTCAAGTAAATATTAATGTCGAATATATTTATTGATAAATAATTATAAATCTGATAACAATGAAGATTTCTCATCGAGTCATCGACATCTGGAAATTGGGGAAAGACAGTGAACAAATTGAAAAATGAAATGATTTTTTAGGTAAATATAACGTTCTTGAATGTATTTTCTATTGACATTGTATGTTGCAATTTTGTAACAATAGTGTAATTTAACATGATAATAAAAATGGAACAACATCAAACTTTTTTAAATCGTTAGTATGTTACCATAAGTGATTATTGAATCATTAAAAACTTTTATAAATGTACCGTTATGATACTTATAAAAATAATGTTACATACAATTTTTTACACTATAGGCAGATTAGAAATATATGATTTTCCCCCTAAAATTAACTATATTAAAATAACTAGTCTTCAAAATCTGAAAGACTGTTCTTGTTACGTCAAATATAATCACCGTGCTTTAGACCCATATAAAACATTCGTTATTCGTAGGTCTTACGGTAATTTTACACAATTCCATTCTCATTTTCAAAGTATAAATTATTCTGCGACGGAGGGCGAGAGAGAGGGACAGAGAAAGAGTGAAGAGGGATAAAGTCGGATAGGGGCAACAACAGTGTCTGCAGCGGTAGGCAACAAAAAAAGGGAAGGAAACGGAAGAGCCGAGTGAGAGAGAGAAAAAGCGAGAGAGAAGAACTAAAGCGCGGCTCGCGCTGCGCTGACTCTCATATATACTCCCAGAACCCGTAGACCAGAAACGGCAGCGCTGACTTTCTTCTCCTTCTCTGTCTCTTTCCCTATCTCATGCACACAGTTCTCATGCTCACATACATCTGCACATTCGGAGGAGACGGCAATCTCGGGGAGAGAGAGAGAGAGAGAGAGAGAGAGAGAGAGAGAGAGAGAGTGAGAGTGCGAGAGAGGAGGGACGGGGGTGAAGGCGATGCGGATAACGCGGAGGGAAATTAGTTGGTCGGAGGAGAGGAGAGGCGAGGGAGTGAGGAATAAAGAGGCCCCCTCTTCCTCCTTGTTCTCGTCTGCCTCTTATATATCCTCTTCGCTTGCCTCTCTTCTCACTCTCTCTCTCTCTCTCTCACTCTCTCTCTCATTCCTGCGTCCCTCTCCCCTTATAGAGTTCGCGAAAAGCAAGGATCGGCCGTGTATACGTATATACGCACAAACAGACACACACACACACACACACACACACACACACACACACACACACACACACACACACACACACACACACACACACACACACACACACACACACACATTCCTCTATCTGTATTTATATATGTGCCTGCATGTGTATGTACGTATATAACGCGGCGAAAGAGTCGGAGTTGCAGTAATTCTTATAACAGCATTAAAACGGGGCAGTTTAATTTACCGCACTATAGATTTCATTTCATTCCACGGTTCTCCTTTGTCCAACCCCCCCTCCCCTTATCCGTTTCTTCCTTTTCGTTTCTCTCTCTCTCTCTCTCTCTCTCCCACCCTCCATGGCTTTATTTATATTATACCACCCTCCGCAGCGATATATATTAAGCACTAACTTCGGCCTCGCGTAAACTTCCTCGAAATTCGAATTAAGGTCCTATATATATATATATATATATATATATATATATACATACATATATATATATATATACACGAGGCGGCAGGAGCTCGCGCGGCCCTGCGCCCCGGGATTAACAGCGTTTTTCCAACAGGACGACGCGACGCGGCGGCGGCGGCACGCCAGTGTGCAGGTCTTAACGCCGAGGCAGCAGCGGACGCATCGTCGAAATTTTCTGATTTCTCTATATATAGTTCTCCCTCAAACTACAGCCACAGTTTAATGCATCCGCGTTGCATCCCAATCGATATATATATATATATATATATATATATATATATATATATATAACTCTCCTAGAGCCGCACCTGAGCTACGCGACTCTAGCATACATTTATGTATATTATCTTTCATAATCAGGGGTCGCAGAGTCGCTCGCTGCACCGGCGAACGTAACCGATAATCAGTGAACGAGGCCTCGTTCTAACCCGCCCCCCCCCCGAAGCCCTCGCGGCTCGGCCGTATGTAAGAATGACGTCCAGACGCGGCAAATAACACTGATTTCGTGAAAGCGCGCCCGTCTATTGAGATATATTTCTACGTGTAGATTGAATATAGAGGATTTCGTATGCGAGAATTTTGGCTACAAGTAGTGACAAGTTAATCTTCAACCCCCTCCCCCTCGTCACTAGACGCCCAGTAATTGCCGTATTATTGATATTCCGACGAACGCGGCGGAGATCGGACGCGCCGCCCAAGGGCTCTATTATATACATATATATATATATGTGTGTATATGCATATTTAGAATATATATTTATATATATATATATATATATATATACATATATATATATATATATATATATATATATATATATATATAATTTATAGTACCTTGTAGTTAGAGAAGCGCCAGAGATATATACGTGTGAGTTAGCGGGGGGAATTAGAAAAGGACCGTAGCGTTGGCGTATAAATAAGGGCAAATTTAAAGGAAAGGGGAGGGGATGCTCCTCGCGAACGCGTTGGAGGGAAAGAGTGACGGGAGGTGGGAGAGGAGAAAAGGTATAGGCAGCGAGGCAGGACAGAGCGTATAATTATCCTTGCCTCTCGTGCGAGTTAGTTCGGTTGTCTCTCTGTGTGTGTGTGTGTGTGTGTGTGTGTGTGTGTGTGTGTGTTTGCGTGTGTTTTTGCATGTTTATATCTGTATGGCGGAGGCTCGCACCGTCAGTCCGCCACCTACCTATTCGGTTCCAGTCTGCGAGCTTGAATTATAAGTTGCAAAGGAAGACGCGAATTAGGCTGTTGTCTATCCCCACCCACCTTTCCATCTCCCCCCCCCCCACTCTATCTCTGTGGTTATATATGAGCGAGGGAAACCGCGCTATACTATGCATATATACAACAATTTCGCTACGGCGGCTGCTGACGCTGCCACATTCAGGCCCGTCTTTTTGGCTCGCGCGCGCGGTTTGCGAGAGTTTGTTTATAGACTCGTGCGATTATCCTTCAGAGGCGGGGATGGGGGAGGAGACGGACCGAGCCGCCAGGGAATAAGCTTGGCGTTGTTTTAAACAAATGGCCTTGAGTGTGCGTAGTATTAGTAAATAATATATATATATATATATATATATATATATATATATATATATATATATATATATATATATAGGAAGCTAACGATATCACTTCTTACATTTGTCTTAACAACCATTATAAAAATTTTTATTACTCCGGTTTGACAACCTGATCGAGTTTTTAAAGAAAATATTTTTATTGAAACTCTATACCTATTGATTCGTATAAGTGAATAATTCTATTTTGCCAGTCTATTTTTATACAGTTGATCTATGCATTGTAAATTACGCAGGTAGATTATAATATATTTATTTATTATATATTTATTTAGTAAAAAATGAGGTTGAAAATGGCTGTTTTTGTCTATCTTTAACAGATTTTAAACATTATTAGTCCTATGATATTATTATTTTTTTAAATTAAAAAAATGGATATCTATAGTTTGTATACATATAAATCTAGCGGCGAAACTAGGTGTATTTATTATAATTGTATGTCATAAAAAATGTTTACGAAAATCACGCAATTTTATTCTCCGATAAGAAAATCGTGCTTCCGGAAATAATCATAAATATTAATTTAAAAATCGGAAAAAAATCACTACTGTAATATTTTTGGTTGTACCGAAAAGAATTTCGACCTGTAATTTTGGCGCAGTCCTGTATATATATACAACTAGTTCATCGCTCGTACGCTGAGCGATACCTCGGGGACACGACGAAGAGATACTTCAAGAAAAAAAAGTAACCACTTGAGAAAGAAGAAAACGAAGATTTGCCCCCCCCCCGCCCCTCACGACCGGATACCCGTAACGAACGAACGACCGTGATCCGGTCGCGTCGAACCACCTTAGCAAAAGAACAAAAAAATTCCAAAAAATAAATAAATCGAATAGCCCGACGAAGATCGGCGCGACGGTCTTGCACTTATCGGCGCTACGCGCGCTCCGACCGACGGCCGCTGGTGCGCCCCGCCGGGTCGACTTACTTCGTCCTAACCCCGATTCTCCGTACAGCCCGGACGGTAAGCTAATACGCAGGTCGGGCGGGTGATATACATATATATATATATATATATATATATATATATATATATATATATATATTATATACGAGTCACCGGGGCGCCTGGCCCCTCGGCGGCTCGTCCCGTCCTCTTTCGCAGTTTCGATCCGCTGTTCCTTCCTCGTTTTCGGCTCGAGCCCGCGCACGACGCTCCCGCCGAGTACGGCTGCCCCGTCGCGGAACGCCTACGCGCGCCGACGGATCGTCGTGCCGGGCCCGCTGTCGAGATGCCAACTGCGCCCCGAGTTGCGGCGACGGCCCGGCTGTATACTATAGGGCCCCGGATTCGTATATGCCTCGACGTATACGCGTGGGCCCGTCGTTGAATCGCAAATCGTTGAAACGGCACGGAATAAAGTCATTCTGGGAAGACTCTATGATAAGACTTGCACCGTGGATGCGCGGTACCGAATCGGCTTTGCCCGCGAACTTCTCTTTCGAATGAATTCGCGGCGTTCTTTCCAGGATCGATATGCCAACCTCGAGCCGTCGATAAATGTTACCGGTTCAATTCCGATCCTTTTGATGCCCGATTGAATAATCGAATATTACGCCAATCTCTCGTCAATTCCATCTAATTAATTCCCGAATTTCCGAGGCACATTGGCGTAAAACTCGGCGAATCGTCGTTGCCGCGATCAATGATAAATGCATTAAATAATAGCGATTCCCTATCGGAATAATTCGATACACTAAATTAATTGAAGAGTCTCAAGGAGCATTTATTCTACTATCCGTAAAATGTCTCGACCGTTCCAATAACTCCTCGAGAACCTCGCGATGATCTTCGAGCTTCGTGTATTACGATAAATCGCGACGAGGGGCAATTAATGTGGTACGATCCACGAATAAAGTACACGGAGATATGGACTTCACCGCGATCGTCGCCCTCCTACGTTCGTTTTAATTGCTTAACACATTTCTGCCATATCTACAGCCTGGGCAAATTTTCTTACTCCGCTCTAAAAATGTACGTTTGAGCGTCTTGCCGAGAATTGAACAATGAATAAATAAAATGAAAAAAAAAACATTTCGAATCCTAAATTCAACGCAAAGCAAGTCCAAAAGTATTGAAACTTCTGAAAAGACTACTAGATATCCATTTCGACAATGTGCTCCGCAGTCACCCAGTCCAAAAGGACTGAGGAAGCCTTAATTCGCCAATTACGTCTGATCCCGTTCTCCTTTACTTTGTTCCATCTCCGTCTATCTCTCTCTCTCTCTCTCTCTCTCTCTCTCAGTAAACTGTATCAAAGAAGTTACAACGGACCAGCGATGTAACATTGTCGCGGTCTTGTAAGGCTCGTCCGCAGAGATTGCTGTGCAGTATATATATATATATATATATATATATATATATATATGTGCGGTGCTCCATGCACCGCGGGAACGCGCGACCCTGCTTTCGCTTTTATTTTACAGATATACCGGACCGGATATTCCGATCGAAATCGCTCTTAAACTAGCAGTTTCATTTTTTCCGATAGATATCAGAATCGCCCGATTTCGTTCTTGTCTCTCTCTCTCTCTCTCTCCTTCTCGGTCTCGTCGGCATGAAGCGGAGCTGAGTCGATTTTCGTTATTCGAAATTCTGGCTAAGCCGATTTGGCTTATATATTTTTCGTCTCGGCCAGGTCCCAATGTGGTTCAATTTAGAAATAATTCAGTCCGACGATAATATAGATGTCGCAAAGGATTTTTAATGCAAAAAAAAGTGCGCAACTCCAGTGTCTAAATCATCACAAAGCATCTGTAACTGCGCTAGAATACTCGTCTAACTAGTTCCAACCTCGACTGTTACTACTTAATTGCGATGATTTCCGTAAATAAACTCATATATGTATTATTAATTATGATTATAAGCGTTCCGTTGATCAATTGTAAAATGTATCGTTTCTCATTTTTGATTGTTTCGTGATTGTTTTTTTTTTTTTGCACGCAATATATACGAAAATTTTCGACACAGTAAACACGAATAAAGCCGTTTCCATACTGTCTCAACGCAATTTTGTCGCTGGCGTTCGATAAAGAAAAATAAACGTTCCTATGCTTCAGTGGCAACGTCCGTTTATCATTCGCGAAACACTGAATTTGTTTCCGTTCTTTTTACTATCTTTTGTTTTTTTCTTTTTCGGTTTTTACCAAATCAAAGCCCATCGGAAGGGCCCCCCGCGTGCGCGCGCTCCCTTTGAAGCAAAAGTCAATAAATGGCTGCGCCCTGTTAATTAAGCCGGTTTTCGCAGGAGGAGGGGATTGGGATCGGGACGCGTAAAATTTAAACCCTCGACCGCCACGCGCCACGCGCGTGTACAGGCTCGACAAGAAACGATATTGGCCCGCAGTATATATATATAACGCGGCCGTCGCGTTGGCTCGGTCGAGATGTTGACAAACGGCGCGCACTGTCAAATTGACGCGGCTGTAGTGTTCGGGAATATATATATATATATATATATATATATTTACGCGCGCGCGTCCATCCGCGGTGTTAGCGAGCTCCGTAAATCCATATATGCATATTGCCCACGCCTACGGCTCTGGCAGTCACGGCGCTTTATTCGCGATGTTGGTATCTATAGCTATATATATATATATATATATATATATATATATATATATATATATACACATTACTCTGGAAAATGCCGATCGATGAGCTCAAATACAAAATTATACTTTGGACTTTACATTTCTACTTGATTCTTTACTAATACTGTGTACATTATTTTTTTTTCAATTTAATCGTGTGCTTTGCAATATCTGTTAGTATACATTATTTAGAAGTAATTTCTATATAATTGTACATTTTTCGTATGTTTAATAAAGTTTTTTGTAACAAAAGCAGACAATATCAATATGTTTACAATTGAAAAGAACAATGTACACTTGGAACTGAATAGTTCCAATAATAGGAACAATAACAAATTATTGTTAAAATACACCCCAATTTTACACTAAGTACGATCGATATAATCAGCCGTCAAAGTTATAAAAATAGCTACCTAAAAAAATATTAAAAAAGAAAAAAGAAACGAAAAAAGAACAGAAGATTATAAAATTAGTCTCACGAAACCTGATTCGAATCTTTGAATAAAAAACGTTGAATGTTTTTTTTCTTCCCAAACAAAAGATTCCCTATCCAGCCATCGGCGTTCGTAAAAATTTACGTAAACGCGGGAGCCGCTCTCTGCCCACCTGACCGCGTGCGTTCGTTATACATATATATGCATGTGAGCGAGGGATCGGAGCGTGTATCTGCGCGCAACAGTCTGAATAAATTTGACACGGCCGCGGGGCACACACAATTCACGTATCGCTATAAATCAAAGCGAAATTTCTCCTCACTTTTAAAAAGCTAGAAAGAAAAAAATCGCCGAGTGAGTGAGGGGGAGGGGGGGACAAGGAATACATATATATATATATATATATATATATATATATATATATATATATAGAGAGCCTATAGTAGGAATGCAATATCGCTGTTCATTGAGTCAGCTTGGCTTTCACGAATACCAAACGAGAAGCACGTATTCATTTATTTTAAATATTATTGTATACATATATACTGACGGTTTCCCTATCCCTTCTCCGTCCCTATTTACAACATTGTTCAGAAATGATGCGTGCGAATAGGCGATTTATCGCTTTAGAAATTTACGTGGTATATGTTTGAAAGATTCAGAGAAAGAGAGAGAGAGAGAGAGAGAGAGAGAGAGAGAGAGTAATTTTATGTATAATATTTAGTCAAAATGGGATCGAATCCGATAAAATCGGCATGAAACCAGCGATACAACGAATGCGCCACAATGTGCCCGGTCGACGTATTATGCGCTTATGCATGTACGGCCGTCGTAACATAATATTGCACAAGTATCTCGGGCCGTTATGCGCGCGCGACTGTTCGCAACGAAGTTGGTTCTGGGACTCTGCGCGCGGGTAGTCCAATACGCGTTCGCGCTGCGAGGCGAGCCGAACGATTATTGTACGTGTATTCGCGTGGATGCCCATAATGCAACGAATCGAGCAAACGGTGGGACAATTTTCGCGCGCAGTATGCGCGCGTCGGGTGGCTACGAATTGCGTTATGCGTACATGCATGCATACACACAGACACACACGTGTATATATATATCTACAAATTTAATATAGCAAGTGCTTGATTTGTTCACCTGCATTTATTACGTGCGCGGCTCGATGCGTTTTGCTCACGGATCTCTTTTGCATTTCCATTTTTTCCAAGAAGGGCGGTTCAAACGAATCTGTTAGATTATATAAATATATTTGTACGATTTAAATTTATGGATTACGCTCCATTGTGTATGTTATTGATATATATATATATATATATACATATAGCGGTGAGAGTTAAAGTGTATAGTTTCTTTGCATGAGGGATGGGACATGCAGGAATTATTCATTTTTGTCGATTGAATAACGTGCGAGAAAGAATTCCCAAGTCTATTCAATATTTTTTTATGTTATTTAACGTCGCTCTATTTATGCATCGAAATATCGGTGCTCTAGTTTATTTTTATATGATTACGAAACCATTACGTCCAATATTCCTATAAATACTTCCATTGGTAATACATTAAAAAACTCACCAAATCCGAACCTTGAATTTTTATCCAGAGTGGGCACAGGCAGTTCTTATAAAATTTATACAGACGCAAGCAAAAGTATTAATGCTCCATCGATCGGTACTGGATGCTATTGTCCCGCATTAGGTATATCAATTTCGCAGTCTCTAGATAAAAAAGCTTCTGTTTTCACGGCGGAATGCATCGCGATAATAGATGCACTTAAGGTAGCACTTACCAAATACCAATGTGTCGTACTTAATTTTCTCCGATTCGAAAAGCGTTCTAGAAGATACTAAAATTAGTATAAAAATTAACCCATGTATTTATAAAATTAAAAGTTCATACATTTTAAAACTGATTCCGCTAAACCATGGTTCTACCAGAAAGATCTCTCACGCGAAACTATAGCATCCATTAATCGTTGTAGAGCCAACCATTATAGCTTAGCATCCTACTTTAGCTCGTGTTAATATTATAAATAATGCAAAATGTGAATGCGGCTATAGCAATCGAGATCTTGATCACGTAGTATGGCATTGTCCCATATAACAATCTCAAAGGTCAAAACTTTTTAATTATATTAAAAACCTTAAAGTTATACTTCCTATCAATATGATTACAATCCTCGCTTAATAATCTCTTAATAAAAAAAAAAAAAAAAAATATCGGTGCTAATCAGCGACGGACTATTCAATATTTATGATGAAATCAATAGGGAAAAAATTAAATATTTATATTCAATGCTTCGATTTCGTATGAGGAAGGTTTTTCCAATAGATTCCAATAATTTCAGCTAAATGAGTCTGGAAACAGGCGAGGGGATCGTAAACTCAGAAGATTTGTTCGAGCGCAGCGACTTTAAGCTCAATCTACGAAATTCGCAGTTTTAATGTATTTAATTTAGGATGCGTTAAAAATGAATTTGAATTTAATAAGAGATTCCTCGATAAGAGATTCTGTGTTTCTTCGATTGATGTAGGACATCATTTAAGAAATAATTTAAGTGTAACCTTCTCTGAAATGAATAAAATTAAATTTCGACTCTTCTTCCAGCGAAATAATACAATAGTAATTCATTAGACAGAGAAATGAGAATTACCGACGACAAGGAAGTAGCAGAATTTTAACTGTACATCAACTGCTACATTAAAGCCTGACCAGAATAAAAGCTCCGGCTAAAAATGTCCAGACCGTCAACTCGATCGGCTGGAAGGCAAAATCGTACGGCAGACCTTTTCCGATAAACCTTTCCATATACACACACACAAACACACACACATACACATATATATAAGAAAACTGCAGCAAGCGGAAACTTTCATATAATACCAGTGGGCTCAACGGCATCGCGTCGCTTGGTCAATAAATATTTGTTTGGCCGTTTCCCGCGCGAGCCCGATATTATGATAGCAATATAGCGCGACGGGCACGAGGGCAGCGAGTGTCCGTATGATGTGTATCCGTGCGGCAGAAGCCCTCCAAGCCATGTGTGTATGTGTATATATATATATATATATATATATATATATATACATATACTCTAACTCTCACTCTCTCTCTCTCGCTCTCTCCCTTCCTCCCTCTCTTTCTCCTTCTGCCTCACCGTCCGCCTCGATCTATAAGCCCATATTGATAAACTCGCCGGGAAGGAAGTATATGTATCAATAATTCCTGAAAATCTCCCTCCCGCGGCAACGGAGGATTTGGGGGGAGGGGGGAGAGGGAGAGATAGCCCCTGGGCGCGATATGGCCATAAATGAAATAAAATGATATTTCCGCGATAAGGGCCTCGCCCCCTCCGTCCCTCCCTCTATCCTGTACTTTTCACTCTGCCGCGCGGGGTAAGCCGACTTACTCAAGGGCCGGCGGGTGCGGCAGTCCATCACGCCGCGCCGCCTGCCGCCGGCGAAGTATATCTATCATCTATATATATTTGAGCGCGACACTTTTTGGCCAATGTCTTCGCGACGAGTCCGATGGCTATCATTCAATAAAGTCGATGAATTGTCGTATTTTATCCGGGGAGAAACAATTTCTATCCAATAATCCACCGTCGAATATGTCCTTATCCGTAGGGGGAAATAAAATTAATAAATATTTTTAACGCTAGAGAAAAGTACGCACCTTCGACCGATTCCATTGTTTATTAACGAAGCAAATAACTGAGAAGACGAGCCGTTTTCTGGATTTAGAAGAATGTGTAATTTATAGGCATCGGCTTAACGATTTTCGGAAATGACGTTGAAAAGATAATTTCATCGACACTTAACTTAAGAATTCGATCGATCGGGCTTTAGCACGTCTATTTCACCGAAGTCTCTTAACAAAATCTTATCTGGGAATTTCTGACAGGCTTGATTATTAAATTAATAAAATACATATCAACAGTCAATAATAGCTTCAAGTTTTAAACTATGTTGGAGGAAAAAAGTTGGAATTTGGAATAAGTTATCAAATTACCGCTATATGTCTAAAGAAATTTAACCGAAAAAAATAGACATTATTTTTCAGAATTTTTTTTTTGTATCGCTATTCGATGTATTCAGTAAGTTTCGTGTAGATATTAATTTTAACCCACAAAAGGATTAATTTTCATTTTCATTCGCGAGCCTATTCGTATATGCTTGTCCCTTCCTCTTTTTCTCATACATACAGATATGGATGAAATCTAGATACTTGTGTGTGTGTGTGTGTGCGCCATTTCGCACCCGCGCGAAGCGATTCCACGACGTCCACGGCCAAATATTGACCGAGCAAATATCGAGTGTCCGATTCGAGTGCCGAATTTCGGGGTTATTACATAAAGTGCATATTGTGTTTGCCGATATCGAAATCTGAACTCCCGATACTCGACACCCCCCCTCCCATCTCTTGCCACCCAGTCCCGTCGCCCAGGCTCTGCGGGGTGAATTTAAAAGTGTTGGCGGGGAGGGGGGGCGAACCTCTAATATCGCTCTTATAGTCGCTTTATTCTTTCGGTCCTTTTGGGACGATGAATAAGGGAGTGAACGAAGTATATTCTATTGAACTGATAAATATTTTCAATGGGTCTTACAGTCGCGTAATTATGTTATTTCATAAGACTGTAAGACCGATGCAAGCATTTGTTAGATTAGTTAGCAACAGTCGACATAAGTACAATTTTCAATTTTCTATTCTATTGAATTTGATCTAGCAAAGTTTCATATATAAATAAATTATAGTAAGTTGTTATAAAGTCTAGTAAATTATACAGTATATAGTAAATACCAAGGTATTTATCATTAATTTATACGTTTTGTCGAAAATTCTTATTTGTTTTTATTTTTTTGTCTTCTTCTGGCTTTCAAGAATTTTTCAACAGCGATTCTATAGTTAGCTTATGTACGCTAACAGATAATTTATTTCTGAACTTCGTTAAAAGTCCATCCACGCTTGTATTTCTTTTGCCCAATCTGTTCTCGAGCCACATTCTCAATGTACAACTGTTCGAAAGCAAATCCATCATTGAAAATTATCGCGAATAACAGTGAAATAGCCAATCCTCGACTTCTCCCCCTCCACAAAAAACTACATATATATATATATATATATATATATATATATATATATATATATATATTCGATATATATGTATATATTTAGTCTACATATATAGTCAATATTCGCGCGTTGCGTGCGGGTGCGGGTCTGCAAAATTCAACGCGGCGTGACTTTCAATTTTTAGGAATGAATAATCTTAGGCATCGGATATATATATATATATATATATATATATATATATATATATATATATATATAGAAATGGTGACTACCGAGACAAATAAACGCAGGTGTGCATAAAATTTCGAATAACGAACCCGCGAGTAGTCACGCCGCGCCGGTTCGAATATACAGAAAGCACGTAGCGTTCGTATTATTTTCATGCTAATTCGATTAGCACACGGAACGATATATATATATATATATATATATATATATATATATATATATATATTCACGAACACGAAGGAGGGTCGCTATATGCGCTCGGGTGTCGACCTCGCGGGCGGGTGGAGCAGGCTCGCCCGAGGTAAGCCTCGGTCATAACTGTATAACGGAAGGTTCGCGACTCGTTGGTGCCGTTCGCCACTTACCGTTGCTTTCAGAATTCAGTGTAATGGGCTTTGTATAGTTTTTTCTGTCGATGTCTCGTGCGACCGCGTGCGCCGCTCTTTCCGTATGGTCGTGTACAAAATTTCCGGAAACAATAGAATAGATCGCGGTTTGAAATTGCTTATCATTAAGATCGTTTCACACGAATTGTGTGCATCTTATTTGAGTAAAAATTCTGCTAAAAGGCCGTCTATTATTCAGTATCTTTGAAATTTGCAAATTGTATATATCTAGGTTTCAAGTAAGTAGATTTATTTTCTATTTGATATGAATACTATATCTGCCTATTAGCATTTGTCGAAATATTATTTAGATTTAAGGAGGTTTTCGTAACATTTTTATAAGAATATTTTGACAATTCGTAGCAAGACAATTTATATCGTTTATTTTATCAGATTTATTAACAATCCAGAGCGTATACTATCTATACTAATACAATTTTTAAGAAATTTATTTTATTACAAATAACCTTCATAAATCATCAACCTGCGAGATATTGTAATAAAAATATTCTAGGAAAGCAAAGTGTAAAATTTGTCCGATTTTTCTATATCTCTTCGGGCACGAATTGACGACAATAGGATATTACATATTTTCTTAATTTTATTCATGCTCTAATAATAATAAAAGTCTTTAAATAAATTTTCATGTTAATATTATCACTTAACCTACTTTGCATAATTGTTCACTAATCGAAAATTCGAACTGTCAAAAATGTGCAAATTACGACTTTATTTGTCATTTGCTTGTCGCAATTACGCGATAATTAAGCGCTTTGGACCGATGACCTATAATCGACAGTTGTTTAAGATAATACAGTATCCGGGGGCATCTGTCGATGTCAACGAACGCCCGAACGAATTCCGTCTCGATTACCCCGCCCGTACGACTCGCGGACCGCGTAGAATTTACGAAAGAACTGTCGCATCTCCCACGCAGTCGAGTCTCGAGCTCACGATTACCGAAAAAAAAAAAAAAAACGAAAAGCCAGGGAGCTTCTCGGTCTCCGCTGGCAATTCGAAGATTACCCGAATGATAGTCGCTGGAACGGTGGCCGTCGAAGCTTCCGACGGATGCGCGCACGATAACGAGGCTTGGACAATATGCGTCATTTTTAACAATTTGCCGTCGGGCACACGAAATCCCCCCCCCCCCGCCCTCGGATGAGCGCGCGCGCGCGCGTCTCGTGTACTCGTGCGCGCGAGGACACGGGCAGGCGCCTATATATATATATATATATATATATATATATATATATATATGAACGCAGACGCGCGCGGCCCCGTCTCCGAGGCGAGCTCATGGATATACGACTTCGGAAGCGTCGGGCTATATCGGCCCAAGTGGAAGGCGTCATATCTTCCGAGCCAGCGGCGCGCGTCCGGCGCGCCTCGTCCACCCCGTCCCTGGCCAACGCTGCCGACAGAACCCTCCCCCCCCGCCCCGTTCAGGCGTCCATTACTCTTTATCTAGCCGGGAGATATAAAAAAAAGCAAAAAGAAAAGAGGAGAAATGCATTACTTATATCAAGATTGCTGACGTACATCAGGCGCTCGCAACCGCCCCTCAACGCGCCCTCATCATTCTCGAGCGCGCCCCGATATTTACCTCGGCTCCTGCGTATGCGTATGTGTCTGTATATATATATACACAATCGCGAAGCGCGCTCCCGGCAATACGATCTCGTTCCGGCCCTTTCACGAGCCACATATATGGCGGTATTATGGTACACGGAAATATACTTTTAATAAGTGGACCTTCTCGAGCCCCGAGGCGGGAACTTCTTCTCTTCGTCCGAGCTGAGATTCTCGGGTCTCACTTCTGCCGTGGCGATGTATATTCCGGGGATAGATCAGCGTGATTTAAGCATCCCCCAAATTGAATTTGATAAATGTACGTACAATAATTTTAAGTACGTTCAATAATTTTATAAGAAAAATCCTTCGATGAAAATTTTATTTACTCGTATTTAGGGTAAAAGATAACGCGCTGTTTCATTACAAACTCAATGGAATTTTATAATGTATCATAAGATACATGAAATAAATGATCGAATTTTTTAATATAATTGCGATAATAATTGGAATCTTTAAAAAATTATTGGTATGTATAACAAAGTAATCATTTTTTTAATTGACGGCGATCCCATTTTTATTAAACTAATCCTCTCCCATAGATAAATCGAGAGTGTAAAAAACAATATAATGATTTCCTTTATAATAAAAAGAAAAATGTTATTATCAGCCTCAATAATTTTACCACTTCCATTCTGGTACTTGAAAACCCTCAAATCGATCGCAATATTACTTTAGCAAAATTTTATCCTCCTTCTTGAAAATCTATCAATCCAATATCCATATGTTGAGAGAGAGAGAGAGAGAGAGAGAGAGAGAACGATATCCCAAGACACTGGCCGTGTCTCTACATTCCATGTAGAATCCATGCGCGCTCCGCCGAAAATGTTAATCGCGTAGTGCGTTCGGGTCAGTTTCGATCCCCCGGAACGAACAACGATCCGCGTAAAAACGACAGCATCAGGTGCGCGAGCCGGAATTCGATAATTTTACAGCAGCTACGACGGCTATACATGCGCATATATATATATATATATATATATATATATATATATATATATAGAAAAGTATACTCGACAATAATGCACGGAGGAAGCAAACCGCACTTCCTATACATACATATATATATATATATATATATATATAAAGGTGGCCCATTAATAAAGAAGCGTGTCGATGTAATGCAGAAACCGTGTCCCTCCCTTCCCTCTGCGCGGCCGCGATCGCGGGCGAGACACCTACCTTCTGACCCCGCGCGCCGTACCGCCGCGAGGATATACCTGTATAATAGTTTATCGCTCGTGCACCTGCGCGCCGCAATAACGCTCGACCAGGGAGCGAAGGGGCTGCGGGGGGGGGGGGTGATGGGATTCTCTAACGCCTCGAGGTGCC
This sequence comes from Sycobia sp. Sy_11, assembly GCA_018907035.1. NCBI lineage: Eukaryota > Metazoa > Arthropoda > Insecta > Hymenoptera > Epichrysomallidae > Sycobia > Sycobia sp. Sy_11. The sequence goes on along the minus strand of JACCIC010000024.1, from coordinate 806,069 downwards.
CCCTTCGACAAAATACACATACGTGTTCGCTTCGGCAACTGAGATTTTTTGTACGTCGTGCATATATATATATATGCGCGAAATACTCGGCCGAGAGCGCGCGAATTACTCGGGAGAGATTCTTTTGCTCGTTGTTCTTTTCTATTTTTTTTTTTTTTTTTTTTTTTTTTTTTTTTACTCTCTTGTTTCTCGTACGCTTTCGTCGCCGTTGTGCATAACAGCACGACGGATGTTTAAGAGTGCCGCGGGCTTTGGAATCCGTCTGACGTACGTTCCATTGGAGGAGGATCCGCTATTTGCGTCGTTGAAACATTCTTCAATGTTTAAATAAGAATAAGTAAATTTTTATCGCTGCGTTGTCATTATTTTTTTGTTTTTCGTAAATATCGTAATATTTTCAATGAACTTTTATAGTTATAAATGTGATTTTTACTGAACTGCGGTGTAATTTGGACAGCATTCCGATAGCCTTTTGTTACGATAATGAGAATAATCATTTAAGCAGTACAGATAGTGAGATGAGTGTAAAACTTACGGAATATTACCGAACTACCAAACTATTTGCATTACATTATGGATTGAAAATTTAGCGTTATCGTAGTCAAAAAATTTCTTAGCTGTGAGACAAATTTTATTCATTCGGTCTAGAAAGAAAGCAATTAATGTTAATATGCGAATTTTCAGATTATACCGGAATACAAGTCAGAGATATTGATAATATACATTATATGCACGTTACATATATATATATATATATATATATATATATATATATATATATATAGTATATTACTTAAGAATTTTGTATTCATAATTACGCGGAAAGAAAAGGTTTAAAGTTTCATGTGCCATCGAGTGTGCCTGCTAGTCGAAAGAAGACCAGCTACTGATTCCGATTTCAAAGCTTTTGCAAGCAAATTCATGTGTATTCTTACTTTTTTGAAGTTACAATGCGTGTATTCTTCCTGAAACGTTCACTGGACGTTGGTGAGAATTTTGCCACTAACGTTATACGGTGGTAATTTGGTGGAACCTGATCATTTCACTGGATTACATAATTCAGCAAAATGTTTAAATTGCTGATGACAATTGTAATACGGTAAACTATCCGAAAGAATGAAGCATTCCATATAAAATTTCGATATAATTATTTTTCTAAATTTGTATTTATTTATTTATCATACATTCCATGGATAATAGTGACTATCTTAGTCCATAAAATTCGATTAGAATACAGATATAGATAATATATCTAGATATTCTTTAGCAATTCCGAGGCAACAATGGGACCTCGTTGCCTTACACAATAAATCAGACAATCCAAGTCCAAGTCGAAATCGAGCTCTTTCGTCGTGATCCGACTTTTTGCCGGTGAGCCGATATATATATATATATATATATAAGACTGTATTGCGAGACGTGCACGTGTCCAAATCTCCAAATTTCACAGTAAAAAGTTGAAATATATATACCTATATACATATTATCCTGCTCTTGAGCAAAAGATATACACAAAAGACCTGTAAAAAAAGTGCGAATTAGTTTTCAGGGGGAAAAAAATTAGAATCGAACCCGATTATCGTTCGCGCTACATATATATATATATATATATATATATATATATATATATATCGAACGCTGCTCAGCGCGACCCATCTCGAGAATCATTATTGATTCGGAACGGGCGCGGGCGGTGCGGAGCGCGCCGCATATACAGGACATGACCGAGCGGCTTTCGTGGCTGCGAACTTTTTTCGGCTTTTTTTTTTCCTCACCTCTCGGCTCTTTCCTCCGCAATGTGCTCTCTCTTTCTCTCACTATCTTTCTCTCTCTGTCTTTCTCTCTCTTTAAACTTTACCTCTCGGACTCTTTGTTACTCGTGCGTAAGCAACACGAGGCTCTGGAGTACACACACACACACACACACACACACATATACACACACCTTTCAGAAACGGGCAAGGTGATTATTAATTAGCCTCGGAGGATGAGCGGGCGAGGCGGGCTCTGTAGATCCGTCGGGGAATTTCGCGAATGCCACGGCAGGTGGGGCCGCATCGCGGATCCGGTACCCATACGTATTGTACGTATGCGAAAAGCGCGGCACAAAGAGCGCGCGATCCTCGAATCGCGAGGGGGTGGAAGGCGCTACTGCTGCGCGGTATTTCTCATGCGCTAAGGGGAGATTTATATTTTTGCGCGGCGAGAGGGAGAGGGGGGGCGGGGTACGGCACCGTGCAGTATTTAACTTCATTGTTCGTTTTTAAAAGTTATTTCCCTAATCGTATATTATCCGAGAATACGGATGATTTAGTTTTCACGTTGATTATGAAATATTAAATTAAACTTAGCATATCGCATTGAAAAATCAATAATTGATTTTTAAATGCCTATTTACGGTAATTCAATAATTCTCGAAATTTTTGTAATAAAAGCCCAACATGATTTTAGTTTTTATTGCTCATGTTTTTGCTCTAGAGTTCATCAGACGTACACACCATATACACACACATATATAGATGCTGCTGAAACACTCCAAAGTCCTTCAAAGATTTTTTTTTTTGATTTTTCCATAATATAATTAACGAGATTCACTGAATTAGATAAATCTCAGTATTAGAGATATTACATTATTTTTTTTAAATTAAACATTATGATTTTCCAATAAAAAAAATTACTCTAAACGATATTAAGAAAAAATATCGCTCGTATCAGTTGGATTGAAGGCATTAGCAGATTAGCTTTAGGCAGATGACAAAATCATATCAAATATTTTACGGCGCTGAAAAGGTGCGTTTCATCGATTTGCTTGCAATAACGTTTCAATCTCTTTGCAATCAAAAAATCGCCCTTCGAGAGTACGAAACGATTGTTTTTCATCTCCCTAAACCGCTTTTTCATCCGATACGTAAACGTGGCTGTATTTTAATTTTTTTTTTACGACTAATGCACACGATCTAATTCACTATAATCGAAAACGATTAATCCTCTCGATCGCTTTATCCTCGGCAAAACGAGAAAATTTCGCCCTTTCCCATTACAGTCGAATCTCATTTTTTACATCTGCGAGTCCTACGCACGGAAAAAAAAAACTTTAATAATAATACGACGCAATACGCACGCGCGCTCCTCTCGCCTTTCCTCCTTTACGATTCAGAAACGCGCCCAAAAGTTACGCAAAGGCCGACACACCTTACTCCCCCACACACTTAACGTATGCGGGCGGCCAGCGGCCACACCGCCCTCAACCTCTTGCGTTTATATATATATATATATATATATATATATATATATATATATATATAAATATCCATTTCGCGTGACGAGTGTATCGCGCGCGTGCACCTGTGTCACGTCTCCTCCGCCTCCTCTTCGCTCGCGCCGGCCGCGCGCCTATTAATAATATTCAGCTCGGAAATTAGCACGGAGGCCCGCATAAAGGATGACTCTCTCTCTCTCTCTCTCTCTCTCTCTCTCTCTCGTCTCTGCCATCTTCGCTGGCACAATGGGCCGCGTGGCAACCTGGCGCCCAGGTGCGAGCAGGGAGATAGAGCGACTGTATGTATATATATATATATATATATATATATATATATATATATATATGGTACGCCTCGCCGCGCTGATCTCGCCCGCGGGGGTGTTAAATGAGCCCTCGGAGAGAAGAATGGAGCGAGTGAGAAAAAAGGACGGTAAAAGAGCGCGCGGTCAGGTGCTGGAATACGAATTAGGGAGGCGCGCGCGTGCTGCGCGCTTTCTTCGTTTATCGCGCGTCGCGGAACGCCCGCCCGTCGGGCCCGCGCGGGTGGCGAAAGCCCGTAGCCGCGGTTACGGCCGCGGGTTACGAGCGGGGGGCCAGCTGCCGCGCGTCTGTATCGCCTAGCGTCCGAAATTTTGAACGAGGGGCCCCGCGACCCTTCATCGCGCATCGGGCCCCGTCTCGCACTTGGCACGATAATCGCGGATTCACAGCGGCCCGCGACGTACGACGTCGCGAAGCTTGTAATCGAAGCGGTTCTTTGGCATTGGCTCGGCGATGGGCGTCCGGGACAACCCGGGGAATCGATTATTTTCGACTTGATGAAATTTCGTTAATGCGATGGACGAGTAGAATAACGCAACTTTATTCACGCGTCCATGGATTTCACTTGTACTTTTTTTTCACGTGATAATTGTTCAAAATAAATTGGTCTTTGATAATGACCAATTTTTCTATGTTTTCAAATTTTTCGTATCCTCCATCATATTTTGCTTCTTATATAAATGTATACCCTTAAATGGACCTTACTTTCCATATTGACTCGGGATCTTCACTTTCGTATTCGGTTTTTATCTTAAATTTAATCCATTTTATCAAGCAATTGGTTTTTCGACCTACCTTATCAGTTCTTGATACTGAACTGAGAAGTTTCATGTGGAATATCCTTTTTGTTCAAGTCATTACGTTCTCGAGTCTTCTGCTTTTCAGGAACGGAGACAATTTCTGGTCGTTTCTTTTGCGCTCGGTGTGCCAAACAATTCTAATATCACCGATCGCCCCTTGGATAACCACCATACTTCGATAACAAATCGTTAAAGAACGAAGCATTGCTTAACCATTTATTTGACATACTTACTACGTGTACAATGCATTACGAGACGATTCTTAAGGATGAAATAGCTCTCGGCTAAATCGCTTTTGCTTAGGGTGTGAAAGATCGCAAATCTAATACCCATGGTATTAGGGTCCAAACGCTACATATATATAAATATATATGTCTTTTTTTTTTTTAACGCAACGCGCCTACGCTCCCCCATCGAGCGGGCGACCGCTCTATTTGCGCGAGGGGGCGCGCAACGCGCCTCGCGCGCGTATCTGCTCTCTCGGTATTTTTTAATCGGCGACGTGCCGGCCACGCGCCTCTTGCAATTGCCTCCGACGTGCGTCGGAACGGCATCGGGGGATACAGAAATAAGTGCGCGGCAATACGGAGCGAGGCGAAGAAAAAAAAAATACATATATGTATATATATATATATACATATATGTACTTATGCACATGTCATCGTCGGCGTCGAGCCGAGAAATGATGAAATATGCGGCCGTGGCGCCTTGTACGCGGGCGGCGTGATCGACTTCGACGTCGATCAAACTCCTATTAAGAAGCGAATACGACGCGCGGCACCGGCATAAACGAGAATTCAAAAGTGTCACAATCGACAGCGCGGTTGCGCTATATATATATATATATATATATATATATATATATATACATGGCAGCGAGATTCCTCATAATTAGCCGAGAAAAAGGATTGACAAATAGAGAGAATAAATACGGCAAAACAATTTTATACAGATATACATACGCAGCTTATCTCCTTCCCTCCCTATAAGTATATGTAGCTTATACACAACCTGATTATTTATGCAACGTACTTGAAGATAGAGATAGAGAGAGAGAGAGAGAGAGAGAGAGAGAGAGAGAGAAGGCAAGGGCAATCCGCCGACGACGAGGCGTCGCGTCGCTCTGCGGGCGCCCGCCTCGATCCATAATCCAGATTTGGGCCTGCGCCGCGCCGCGCCGCGCCGGCTCTGAATTAATAGGACGGCATTGCGCGCGTTCGGAGTTCAATATAGTCCGACCGGGTCGCGTAATTTGCTCCGCGTAAGTTCGCAAGATTGCGTAAGTTCGCGCTCTTTCTATATTGCTTTCTGTTTCTTCTACCTCGCGCTGACCCCCCTGTCTCTGTCTCTCTCTCTCTCTCTCTCTCTCTCTCTCCCTCTCTCCGTATATCTCCCTGTCTCGCAGCCGCGATCGCGTGTACGTTTATTCGCTCTTGGCATGCGCGCTCGGTTCGAACAAAATAAAAGAAAAACAAAATGAAAAATAAAGCAGGACCTTGGCGCTCCGTTAATGGACAAAGGGCGCCGGCTACGCGACACGTTTTTTTTTTTTTTTTGTGGGCGACTGAAAATGCACGTCTATTATGTATCGGTTTGAGCTTAGGCCGTTGGTCGTTTGGAGCGTGGAACCTTGATTGAAAAATGTTTCGGAACCTGCTAATATGCAAACTGTAGATTTGTTAAACGTTTTAAGGATATACTGTTCGAAGTAATAAGTAAAACGAAACATAAGTAGAGCAAAAACTTTGTTTATATAAGATAAACATGCTGTGACACTATATATTTCTTGTAAGAACTGGTTTTTTGTGCATACACACACACATCTATATATATATATATATATATATATATATATATATATATATATATATATATATATCGAAGACGCGCTATAAGTATATTGAGCGACAAATATATTTCAATTCGATAAAATTTCACGTAGTAGCTAATAATATCTATAATAAAGCATGGATCATATATAGATTTTCGAATTTGCCAAAAGTTAAGGGAGAAAAATTTTCCGATGAAAAATAAGAAAAGTGTCTAGTGATTTGATCACTATAATGTACTAGCTATGAGGAATTGAAAAAATTACCACAGCTTCGACGGAATTTTCTAAGCGTTTGCAACATTGGAAAATTTACCATGTATAATTCATCACATACATCGTTTATTGACATTCTCTTCGATTCTTTCGATACAAGTTCGCCGAATTATAGTTCGTGTTCTAAGGTGCTTCTCGAAGATTTATAATTGACAAAGTCCACGAAAACTCTTTTGAACGAGTCCCTGTACAGGCCGGGTAAACCAATTGTTATTTATAAGGATCAATTTTCTAAATATATACACAGAGGACGGTCGGACAAACGGACAAGAAGAAGGTGAGTAGCAAAACTGCCAATTCTATACTTGAAATAACAAAAATATATAATTGGATTCATAAAATAAAGCTACGCAGTATTATCAAATTCTGCTGTATCATTCGCGCGCACTGCTGCATTGCAGAAACGAAAAGAGCATATATATAGAGAGAAAATTGACGAAGAAAAAGTCAGTTCTTAAGACGAGGATCCACTTCAAGTTCACAAACGCGCTACAAACGTATGAGGAGGATACAACGCGCCGATGCAGTAGAAGCCACAGACGTCCAAAACATCCAGCGCCTGGTAAATCGCATCGCGCAGATAATTCTGACTCTTTAGCTTATCAATACGCGGGCGACTGCCTCGCACAGATCCTCCACCTCGCACGTTCCCAGCCCGACGATTCCCATGTCCGCGTATAGAATTACACGGCTTATCGTACGTCTAATCAGAACGAGGCATAAATTCGCACGCGCTCGCGTACGCGCGTCGGGCATAACGCGGCCGAATCATTGTCCGATTTTAGGCCCTGCCTTATGTATTATTTATGTATTATATACCTGCCCTTCCACTCCCCCCCCCGTACCCCGACCCACTTAAATTACAGGTGTAATCATCATTATGAGCGCCAGTGAAATTAATGACCCGTTAAATAATCGTCGGTCCCGCCCGGGGGGACGCGCGCGCGCGCGCGCGCGCGATCGTTTATACAAATCGTGCACGCGCGCCCACTCGCCATCGGCGGCGTCGCCCGTCCCCGGGGTCGGCTGTTAAAAAAAAAAAAAAAAGGAAAGTTTCACAAGTCCACATTTGTTATACGCTCCTGTATTATTGGAGGCTACCTATGTGATGATTGCGCTTCGCTCTCTGCTCAGAGATTCTAATATACACGGGTACATATACATGACTAAGAAGGCGACGTCGCTACGCACGCGTTGCAATCGCTCGATGTGTCCACTTGCTCGATTATATGCTCGGTACGATATAATACCACTATATATATATAGAGGTTTTGTTTTCCCGCGCGCACGCATAATATATAATACAGCGCGACGCTGGAAAAAAAGGAAGAAAGCGAGGAGGGGGGTGGGTGTTCGACGTATGGGCGAAATAAAGAGGCGAACAGGAGCAAATGGCCGACTTCCGGCCTCTATATATATATATATGCGCGAGTTTCGCTGGACGCGGATGACAACTGTCTCGCGCGGAGCGGATGAGGTGGGGCTCACGTTTTCTAGCGCGCGCGCGCACACACACAGAGACGCGCGCGAGTATAAACGTATGTACATAGCGCGCGCCGTTTATGAACCTGTTATAGGCCTTCAACGAATTTATCCGCTCGGTGCGTGCGACCTGTTTTTAGTTTTGCTTTTTTCCTTTCTTTTCCCCGTTTTTTTTTTTTTTTTTTTTTTGTCTTTTACGCGCATTGTTCCCATACATACACCTCTTCGCCCGCGATATCACTGAGTGCGTGCGCGCGCGCGCGCGCAGAAAAACAGCAGCGACAACGCGGGGTGAGGTGAGTAAGGGGGTGGGAGATGGACGAGGACCATGAAGAAAACCATGAAGAAAAACGAGAAGGAAAAGGACAAAGGGGGACATATTGATACGCGCGCGACACGAGGTGTCCCCGGAAACACGCTCGCGGCAATATTAATTGCTCGAGCGAACAAAGGAGAACCGCCGCGCTAGCGAGCGCCGATTTTTATTATTATTATTATTATTATCATCATCATCATTGGCTCCTCGGATGCTCTGTGATTTGGCGCGTTTGATTTTCTGATTTTTTAACTCCGGCAGCGACTATCCGTCGCAGGCAGCGGAGACGCGCACGGCCAACGGCGGGTGGAGATTTACGGGAATTTTTTTTTTTTTTTTACCTTTTACGATTCGAGTTTACGATTCGGTCTATACTGGCGATAATGTTCGGTCTATTTAACGGTTCCGTTTTCTTCGCTTCTTGTTTTTTATCTCAATTCTTTTTACAGCAGAGCGAATATAAATGCGAAATTACTTCTTTTTCAGGTTTACGCGCAAAATGGAGTTGGTAAAAATGTACAGTATTGTGTAGTGCATCTTGTGTATATATATATATATATATATATATATATATATATATATATATATATATATATCTATAATTTTGTATATATATACATGAATAATTAAGCGAATGAACTGTCACAAATCTAGTACAGAATTATCTATATTTCCGTCGTCACTTCAAACAATCATCATTTCTTAACCAATTATTATGCAATTTAATTTTCACAGACGTATATAATATATATATATATATATATATATATATATATATATATATATATATATATTTATCTGTACCTCAGTCCATACGCAGCCACGCAATATATATAATTAAATAAACTTGCCGGCGATAACAACGGGAGTCGTGACGATCTCATGCGAGATAAAGAATAGTCGATACGTCGGTAAAGATTCGCGCATCATCGAACTTATACCGACTTCCTCTGCAAACATCTGTATATGTGTTTGTATACTCTGCCTCCTTCCCTCTCCTTGCATAAGACCAATGCGATAAATTTCTGAAGTAAACTCATACGCGAACACACACACACACACACACACACACACACACACACACATTCGTGTATATATAAGTATATACTGCATATAGCCGGACCGCGAATCCCATAACGAAATCGCGACACGTCGCTCGTCGCCGGGAAACATAGATTTTTTCGCGCGCTCGGACTGCCGCACCGTTCCGAGAAATTATATGTCCATTTATTATTAAGGCTTCGCCCTTTGATTGCGCGCATACACGAGACGTGCAGCGCATGTACGGCTACGTTACATACATCTATATATATATATATATATATATATATATATATATATATATATATATATGCCTATGATGACGCGGTCGATTATTATGTTGTACGCGCCGCCGATCATCGCATTGTTCGCAGGAACAGTTTTACGCTACGCGAAGAAAGGACGCGAGGTGCTCAATTCTCGCGAAGTATATTATAATATATATATATATATATATATATATATATATATATATATATGTATATTATTACGAAACCACGATTCATCGAGTGTTTTTTTTTTTTAACGCGCCATTATAATAGGGACGAATGAGTCAATTATATATTTATATACAGTCTAATAAAGACCATCGGTATAGTATAGGGTGAGGCTTGCATAATGCATCGATAGAGTAGTTATATATACACGCGCACACATACTCAGACACTCACACATATGTGTTTGTGCGAGGTGCACAGCGAATAATTCATTTGGCATGTATATATAACGAACCGAACTGACTCTTTTGTCTCCCCGTCTCCCCTCCTCATTTTTCGCACGCGGCACAGCAACTGCAGCGCAACGGCATTTGGTTATTTACAGCTTCTCGTTAACGTGCAATATGTGTATATATATACATATATATATATATGTATGTATATATGTGTATACATATATACACGTACAGCGCTGCGGACCGAGGCCGGCGGAGAACCCCGTATTAGCATATAACGCACGTCTAAATAATATATCACCGAGTGTAGTATGGGCCGCAGAGGGCCAACATTGGGCCCGAAAACAACCGAGATAAGTGACTTCCTGTTCCGCCTGCAGTGGAATATTTGCAGCAGCAGCAGCAGCAGCAGCAGCAGTTCGACCGGGACACCTTGCGCGCGCTTGCGCTCGGCCGACGTAAATATCTACATATCTGTATCCGTGTATTTAGGAAAGGAAATTGAGTCCTCCACGACGAATTATGATACGGCGATCGGGTGGATTCGGGGCCCCCGAAGAATGAGTTTCTTATTTATTATAAGCCCTACAGGGAGGGAGTCGATTTACAGCGCGAGGCGTTTACGCGGCAATTGCTGCATCGTCCGGAGGGTGAGCAGTTGTGTTTCTCTCTCTGTCTCTCTCTCTCTCTCTCACTCTCTAGATTTGATCGATTACCGAAGCCAGGTAATCGTACCTGCGCTCAAACTTTAATTATGTTGTTGCCGCGTGCATCCAATTGTCATATAAGGGTATAAGTAATGTTGTTCTATATATATATATATATATATATATATATATATATATATATATATATATCGGTCGTTAAGCATCCATTTTTATCAGAAAATTTGCCTCGATTTTTTTCTTGGCCTAAAATTATTGCAATATAAATGCTATAGTAATCGATAGGACTGGAATAAGACCAAATCCCATTATTATTCTCCGCGTCGTATTTCCATTTTGACGCGGGGAATTTTTGTCCGATTCCCATTCGGAGTCAGCTCTGTATCATTGCCAAATGGTATAGTAATAAGCCGCGAATGATGAACGCGCGTACGCGTGCATAAACCATTGTCATCGGAATATCGGACGCCAAGCGACAATTTCGATTGCCCTGCCCCTTCCGGCCCATTCAGCCCGACGCGCCGACGATATGCTTTTCCGCCATTTATTGCATAAGCGACGATTCAAAGCGCGATCGTTCAAAGCCGTTTCCGTATATTTGTATTTATGTGGAGCAGCGCCCGCCGTTTATAAGCGCGGTATAAAGAAGCCTTATATATAGGGAAAAAATGTATATATATATATATATATATATATATATATATATATATATTTCCTTCCGTTTACCAGAGTTTCTTTTTTTTGCGATTCATACGTGATCCTCTGTCGTTATAAAGGTTCCTGCAAAATAAGCGTCATTGATTTATTTATACATAATACCTTTGATAATAGCCTTTTACGTGACCAAAAAAAAAATAAAAAGGTTACCGAATAAATCGCAATCTATCGCCAGAGCGTCCGCGTATTTTTTCACTTACGCGCATGGACGCGTCGGAGCATTGAGCGATCTCTGTCGCTCGCCCCGATTGGATGAAAATGCAAGAAAAACGAAACGAGAAGTGATCGAGATCCTCGCGCGGATTTTCCGCCGAACGCAGAGCGCGCACCTCGGAAATATCCCGCGCGCTCTCGGATCTGCGTACGCAGCACCTTCTTCCCGGATGCGCGCACTCCCGCGTTTATATTATATTTCCGCGATTGTCGCGCGCGGACGGCGCCGGGGACCGCGCTTTCCTGTCTCGCGCGCGCGAATGTTCCCACCGCTGCGGCGACCCCACGCCCTCGTGCGAGGAAGTGCAATATCGTGTATCCGCGTGTATATATATATATATATATATATATATATATATATATATATGTGGGTGTGTGACTCTGTATATGCATCACCGCGCGGACGAGCTGCGTATTTCATATAGCGTATTTCATATATATATATAGAAATCTATTTCATATATTTTTTTCTTTATCTATATGTTTTACGCCCTCAAAAATTATTGGATTATTATTATTATAAGTGAAGGCGCCCTCTTACCTATAAAAGTAAATTTTTTGGAGGATTTTTGTTTTCTTCAGAATTACAAGCACAACTACATGCACAATTTAAAGTAAAGGGATTGTAAAATTGTATTTTTTGCTCAGTCATATATATTAGAAAGATTTTACTGAATCCGTCAAGTTTTAAAAGTACGCATGAAAAAGTTTCATTACATTCCCGATGTTTTACGGAATTTATCAGTGTATTTCTGTATCCGATAAAGTGTCTGCATATACTGTTTACTGGCTTTCTTAGAAAGTGAGAGACATTTTCTTTAACGCAGCTCTATTTAAACTTCCAACCATGAATGTTAATCATGGACAGTGACATCTTTCCCATTCATCTGTGCCCTCTCCTCAATCTGCTGTGATCCACAAAACGCGCCAAGAAAATCGCAGAGTGAATCAATGAAAAAAAAAAAAAAAAAATGTGACCAATTCGTTTTTAAATCGCGTGGGCTACGTAAATACCGAATTCTCAATACCTAACGTAAATCATACTGTTTAATATGAGCCAATCGAACGCGCGATCGCGAGGACAAAGAGGCGCGCACGTCGCGTCGTCGCTTTGCGAAAAATTTATTCGCGACTATACGTATACAACGCGTCCCTCCGCGAATTCAATTAATACTCGGGGCCGCGCTCGAATTCGGGCCATCGCGCCTTCGCGGCCCACCCTATGTCTATATATATACATATACACGATGCAGCACGAATTCGAAATATACAAATATGAGGCGTGCACCTGCAGCAGTAGCGCCCCGAGCGCGCGCGCGCACGTGTACTACGCGCGCATTTATAATGTAAGCGCGAGCTTTGCGCGCCTTCGCCCCGCGGGTGGCGTACAGATATACGGATTAAGGAGGGGAGTGCCGTCGAGGGAGACGAGGGAGGGGGATGCGTGCGAGAAACACGCGCCCGTTATAATATACCGTGGAGGCTCGGCGGCCTGGAGGGCGAGGAGGGGGGTAGGGGTGATCTCGATCTCCCTGCGATAGTATCGCGCGAGTACCGCCCCGCCGCCACCCGTGGCTTCCCTTCCGCCCGTCTCGCTGATGCGGCGGGCCCTCGGTTACAAACCCCCCCCCCTTACACCCACCCACCCCCTGTCGCTCATCCCTCATAAGCAGCGCCATTAATAACGGGCCGAGCGCGCGGGCGCCCGGGGCTCTTCGTTTCTTCCTCCCTTTGCCCATTCCTACCTTCCTACCTACCTTCCTTCCTTCCTTCCTTCCTTCCTTCCGTGTTGTCCGTGCGAAACCAGTGGTTTCGCAGCGCCCAACTTCCGCTCGTCGCAAAAAAAATGAAGAAAAAACAGAAGAAAAACGAAAAAGAAAACACGAGCCGGGCAGATCGAAATCGGGCGTGTTTTAGCGCGACTTTACACGCATATCTATATCTGCATCTATATCTATATGCGCGTTTATGCGGTTAAATTGAGGGTTCGAGAGGGCCGGTGCTCTGGTCGGCGACGGATTTATTAAAGCCCAGCCCAGGGGCGCGTTGTGCCGATCGTGATCTCGGCCGCGGATATATCTGCTGAATTATATATAGCGCGCATCGCCCAAAACGGTAATAACATGTTCGTTGCAATTATTTGATTTACCGTGATTAGTGGGGGGGGGGTGGTGATGGCAATTTTTAACTATACCTTGATCTTTATCTATTGGTTGAATTATTGAAAACGAATATTAATTTATTTTCCCCTCGTTTACGTCTCCTGCACATTACCGTAATTTTCTAGATCGTTTTTCTCTATATGGGAATGAAAAAATTTTGCAGAAAGAAGAATTTCCTAATGAAAAATTCTAAAGAAAATATTTCACTTGCAGATGGTGTAACGAGGACGCTTGAAAGTTTCGCAGCAATGTAGAATAGACGTTGATAAATGACTTTGTTAATTAACCTTTGGTATGAATTAATGCTTAGATTATTATTTGAAACAGATTAGTGATAAGCAACTTGGCGAGCCCCTGAATTGCAGAGCAAAATTACTATTCAAATTTTATTATGTGTTTCGTAATTAGATTAGAGTTAAAATATAAATATAAATCAAATTTTAGATGTATATATTGTCGAAAGTTCTAATAATATTTTCGAAAAATATAATAATATTTTATACGTCAATTAGTAAACGGCTGGCGTTATGTCTGCCGCCCGTACGTGCTTTTGCACTCCCCGCCTCTCCCCCCCCCCTCCAACTTCCTCCCCCTTTCCATACGTAACAGTAAACGAGGACGCGAGACCGAGGAAACGCGCGCCTCCGCCTACTGCGAGTCGCGGAACAATCGCGCAGCCGATTTTCTCTCCTCGGCCCGCGGCGCCAGCCTTTCGAAAAGTCGATCGGGGGCCCGGGCCCGTTGCCCCAGCGATCCTCGATCGCGCGACGTCCGATGCCATGCCGCAGCGCGCGCGGAATTTTCACGCAGAGGGCCAGAGCGCGCGGGCTTGCGCGAGAGCCGCTCTCCGCGTAGGTTCTTTGTAATTTTTATTATTTATTTATTTTTTTTTTTTTTTTCGGGCTAATGCTCTCGCATGCCTTGCTATAAGCGCAATAATTACAATTACCAGGGGAGGTCGATTTTCTGTTATAGCGTGGACATACATCAGTTCGATTTATCGAGTCGCTTCTCGAGTCGTTTTTGATTTTTCAGCGAAATAAGTGGAAAACATGATTATTCAACGATATTACTGGAAATGCTAAAACGTTTTAATTACAAACCGTTATCGTTAGATTCGTTTCCATATTTTCCATATTTTAATCGGCAATTACCTTGTCGCCCTATATTATATCATGGATCACGGAGATTTAACGCGCGTTTTGTAAAAAAAATCCCCTGGGTGAAGAGCTCGGTTCCGATCCTCGTCACCGTGAACTCGTTCTGTCCTGTCGCTGGAAACGGTAATTTCGCGCGTAAAAACAAACAACCAACCAAAAAAAAAAAAAAAAAAAAAACGTTTCCCACACACTCACGGCTTATTCGGTTGATACGAGGGATCCACTATTCGAAATTTCAGCTATCGTTTCAGCCAATTTTCAACCTACCCCGGCAATACTTCGAGCATTTTGAAACGGAGTCGTCGTCGAGTACAAAGTCAAAATGCAATATGCATTACACATCTATGCTTATGCATCGTGCCGATAAATGATAATAAATGTCCACCGCGATTGTAAAATTTCGCGCCTCGCCCTTCCGCCTGAGAATCGCGGCTGTGACTTTCACGTACTGAAACGACGAAGTTGCGAAAAACAACAAAAAAAGCCATTCGATTTTCCGCAAAAATTTCGAGACTTCTATTCCGGTAAAATAGAAAGTGACGTTCTCGTTACCCGGGGCTATTTGCAATTTTGTTAATTATATCGCCCAACTTACCCAAGTCGAGCTCCGAATTTCGAAATTCGCTCGGCTATCCCCGTGGCGAGACCCCCTTTTTCCCCAATGCACCTTGCATTATTATTATTATTATTATCATTATTATTATCATTATTATTATTGCGTTAATCGCGACTCGCGCGCCCGAGAGGAGCCGCGTCCAACGCCATCGCCACGCGAGCTTTCCGCTTTCCCTCACCCACCCCACCGACCGACTCCTCCTCTGCTCGCCCCGGGGAATCGGTTTCTCTGCCCTCCCCTCTTCCTACCTCCCCGCGCCACCGCGGCGTCGCGAACGAGCGAGCGAGCGCGCGCTCTCCGCATAATACCGACATTTATAACGCGGACATATATCTACCCTTCAAGCGCGCGTCAAGCGCCTTATCTCTCCTCCCCGTCTCTATACGTATATGTGTGTATATATATATATATATATATATATGCGCGCGTGCATGTATAATATGAGGCTCGCTCGACTTCGGCGTCGGCGCCTCCGCCTCCGCCAACCTCTCCCCCCCCCCACCACCACCTCCGCCCGTACCCTCGCGGCCCCACCTACGCCGCGGTTTGATCTACGATCTGCGGCGCGGGCGCGCGCTCTACCGGGGGAGGGGGAGCGGGAGCGGGGCTGTACGGCGCGTATGTATAATAGGAAGAGGCGATGCTATCGCGGCCCCGTGAGCGCGCTCGCGGCTCGCGGGGCCCGCCGCTTCCACGCGCCGGCCAAAATGGCGGCTGCGCCCGCCGCCGGGACTCGCCCGGCAATGGCGGATCTTGCATACGCGCGCGCGTGTATATATATATATATATATATATATACACGTTATTTGCATATTTGCAAGCGGCGGCTATGACGCGCTATACGGTGAATTTGTACGTATATTGTTATGTGTATATATATATATGGTATATGCAGATGTACTTGGTATGCGCAGATGGCGTTATTCTTCTTTTCAAAGAAGTTGCGCCGAGTTGCTTTCGCGCCGTCGTCCCGGGCAAATTTGGCCCGGTTACCTTGCAACGCGCGATCGAAGTAATTAACGGCGTTACATTTCATTCTCTTGTGTAAAAAAAAAAAAAAAAAATTTGAATTCCAACGATCGACAGTGTGCTTGAGAAACGTAAAGCTGCGTCTTTTATCATATATAGATCCAATTCTGTATGCAGAGAAAATTGCATGAATTCTAAAAGTATCATTGATAGAATAAATCCGTACCGATTCTTCTTTGTCTTCTGAGATTAAACTCGGCTCGCTGCTCCATACGTTATGCTTTCTTTCGAAATTCTGAAAAAAATCTCAGCAGAACAGAAAAAAAGAACATCCGACTGCTTCGACCGGTTAACAAGCAAAACGAGCTTGTTTTTTAATGCGAGCGCGGAGAAGCTCCCGACTGAATATTCGAAATCGATTGGCCCGCGTGCGCGAGGCCACCACCCGGACTCGCGCATATATGTCCGGACGTTACGGAAATAATTGATCGACACTTGCGCACGGCTCGGAATGACATTTGCAATTTCTCAATTCTTATGCGGCATCGAGTCGACTAGCGCGGAGTTTGTTGCCGGAGGCGAGACTGTGGGGTCGGTATGCCAGCAGTAAAAGCTGCTAAGTGGAAAATAACACGCGTTTTTTCATTCAATTTTAGCGGGAAGTATCGAGTGCGAGCAATTTGAAAAACGTTAATCTATATGAATTTAATAAGAAAGAAAGATGATAGAACGAAGAAATTGATTGTATGATTAATTGGCTCTTTACTTCGTTAAATACGAGAACTCTAGGGGGTAAAGGAAGAAAGCCAGTGAAAATTTAACAAAAGGATGACATATAAGGTGGTAAAATGATTCTCGCCACTGAGACAATCAGATATAATTTGTCATCTCTCCAGAATGAGCTCAGTTTGATATCCTTAATGAAGCCCACGATTCGCCGGTCCGTTAAGAAAATAATCTTTGCGTGCGAAATTTCGCAGATAACTCTACGTACTATTAGCATTTAAAAATTGAAATTTTATTTTGTTTTTTTTTTCACCCTCTCCGAAATATCCACGTAGTCGTGCACGTCCGCTAATCATTGTATTCAAGCCAAAAAACGCCCAAGTATCATCGAATTGACGATGAACATATGAAAGATGCTAGTCGATCGAACATTTTTCGTCTTCTGTGAAGGTGAACTTGGTTTTTTTATGTTTTATTAAAAAACAAAAAACAGCATCAGTCTACCACCGTCCTATATCTCTACGAATTTATTGCCATGCGTACGAGAAATTGCGCGTCGTGCATTATTTCAAAGTAGCGGAGTTTATCGTCTTTAACCGCCTCGGTTTTATTAGAACGACCATTTACACGCGCGCGCATATGATCTTATACTTGTAGAATTCCCGATAAAGCCCTGAAGTAGCATTGATTTTATTTCTTTTTTTTTCATTTAATCCTCGTAAATCGCGCTTCCCTGAAATTGAGCGCGCTAACGAAAATTGGGCTCGGCGCCGCGTGCTTCCAGGAATGCGCGATTTTCCCGCGCACACGGACAGCTTATACTGAAATATATATATATATATATTATGTTGGCCGACGTTCATTGCCGGGGCGATAAAATCGATATTTTTAACGGGCGAGGGCGACGAGGTTTTCATTGCTTAAAACCACGTCGTTTTATACATCAGTAGCTTTTCGGAGTATATTATAACTCTTGTTTGTCTTGAAAATCCTGATGTTTATAATGACGGTCCAGTAAAGAGAGAATACGATTTATTTTCCGTGTGTATATATATATATGAAGAACAAATATACACGCGGTTTATTTAACGTCGTCCGCCGTACCAGCGAAACGCCGTAAATCACGAGCTGTATCGAACGTTTGGCGCGCGAGTCTTCATAAAACAGACGGCATGCATTCCCGCCGATCGATTCTATAATTGCTCCCTTGCCGATTACAGTTCAGGTAGGCTCGTTTTGGACTATGTGTAACTTTATTACGTGACCATAATCAGACTCGCGTACTTCCACGAAGACCGATCGTGCGATTTTTGCATCGTATCCCGTTGTACCGCGGACGGCTGCGTATCTGTCAAGTTCCCCGGCATTCTTTTGGGATTGTCGTATACTGGCATATATTGTCGTATATTGGTATACACGTATATAGTTAACGGGGAACGCGACTATGGCTTTTATGCGTATTATTATCATTGCTGCGAATTTCTTTTGCTTTGCCGAAACGCGAACGAGATGTTCTCCCTTTTGCCTGGTTTCGCGTCACAAATTCGCCCCTCATTTTCGGGAAAAACTAGGTACGCACGCATATAGGCGACGAGGGCCGCGGTGTCGCGCGTCCTATTATCTTACATACATATATCCCCGTAGACGCACGTACACTTGTGCCTACGTTACCATCTCTCTCTCTCTCTCTCTCTCTCTCTCTCTCTCTCTCTCTCTCTCTCTCTGATGAACAATGGCGAGTCGCATCCTGTTACCCACGCTCGTATCAAACTACGCCGAATGTCGGAAGCCTGACTTCTTTCTACATAATGCCTCTCCTTTTTCCTCTTACTTTTTTATCCACATACACAGATATATATATATATATATATATATATATATATATATATATATATATATATCCCTCTTTTATTACGTGTGTATAGCATTTGGGCACCGAGAGAGGACTCAGGGAATTGATGAAGCGCATCTAGAGCGCGTGTATATATATATATATATATATATATATATATATATAACAAACCAAATCGATGGTGGCGCATTTGCATGGCGAATGAAGCTTAGAAAGACCCGGTACTCGGCGTAGTCGTTGAATATATCCCCGCGATCCTCGATTAGATATGTGCAGCAGATATATATCAATTATTGGCTCTCTCCCTGACGTTGATTGGTCCTCTCTCTCTCTCTCTCTCTCTCTCTCTCTCTCTCTCTCTTCAGGTTGGCTGAATATTTCATTCGCGTGGTCGCGAGTCTCGCGGCTGCAAAATTTGCATATACCGGGTGGAAAAAATTTGTTTTACATAGGATGAAAAGAGGAATAGCCGATGATTTAGTCGATTGACGAAACTGCAACATACAGTTTTTGATTTGCAAAAAAAAATTATTCGTTTCAGACAGGTGCGTTTCGACGGCGTTTCAGAGGGCCGTCAGAGGGCCTTTTTACGAGAATTAGAATTAGAATTTCATTTATTAAAGCCTAACGACTCGCGGTCCTTCATAGGCCAGCATAGAAATATTACAATAATAGTCAAGCTATATATCATATTAATATTGCATACAAAACAACAATTTTTAACAATATAAACATGAAAATATAATAATATAAATGTATAAAAGTAAAATATATAAACAGAAGAAAAAAAATAATATTAACATTACTTAAGAGGTGCTACGTGTAACATAAATCAAATAGTAAGATAATGTTCTCTATAGAATCGAATCAGCGCAGGCTTAAAAGCATAGGTTTTATAGGAAGATCTTATATGCGCTCCTATCTCATTCCATAAACGTGAAGCAGCAATGGTGTACTCGTTCACCATATTGCGTGATAATCGTACCCTATTAATAAATACGTCAATGTCAACAGCACGGAGCGAGACTAAACTGATACTTTTTTAAAATTTTAGCTTGTTATAAATACGAGAGAGAGAGACAGAGAGAGAGCTAGGCAGATAAAGATACAATTATTGATAATACTTATAATAAAATCAATGTAAGTCGATTATGTACACGAGCTTGCCCATTTATAAAACGTATATACATCAAAACTACATTCGAGCAAAAAATCGTAAAAATTATGCTTTACTGTCTAGAATTTTAATATAGAGAATAAAATTTAATCCCCACGTGCTCGCGTATAAAAAAAAAAAACAGGAAAACGCCGACGGCCGACGATGTATCCTACGAAATTCTGAAGATGCCGAAACACAGGTCCGATCTCCTTTTCGACTGTTAAACGCCAACGTAGTTATTAAAATCAAAACGCTCGTCAAAAGCCAGCCGGGCGCGGCGCTCAAACTCAAAATGCATATCCGCTGTCTCTCTCTCTCTCTCTATTATAGATGTGTATTCTATATATATATACATACCGACAGTCTGTGCATTTATAACACATAATAACATACATCGAATCCTCGCCCCGGTCCGCGCTCGCGAGATGCAAAAACCCATATCGGAACGGACGGACCGCGCCGCGCTCGAGTGACGAGGACGACGACGCTCCGGCGGGCGAGACGCGTCGGAGCCCGAGCATCGACGCGACGCACGAACGCGTGCCTTTATAGATAACCATGGGTTTGAGGTTCCCGTCAGTTGGCCGGGGCTCGATGCTCGAGAAAAAAAAAAAGAAAGAAAAAGATTCGCCGCGCGGAACGTTTTCTCTGTTTCTCTCTGTCTCTCTCTCTCTCTCTCGTTCTCACGCCGGCCGGCCGGTCCGATTTAATATTCTAATAGCGACCTGTCGCGCTTACTTGCTCGCCTGCAGTTCCTCTGGACTCTCTCTCTCTCTCTCTCTCTCTCTCTCTCTCTCTCTCTCTCTATTTCTATCTGTCTCTCTCTTTCCGTCTGTCTGTAAATGCTAAGCTGTCACGCGGGGTATGGGAATACGCGCGCGCCCAATTAAAGACACGAGAATCGCGCATTATCGCCGGGGCTCGGGCTCCAGTCTATATTATACTTTCTTCCTCTCTCTCTCTCTCTCTCTCTCTCTCTCTCTCTCTCTCTCTCTCTCTCTCTCTCTCTCTCTCTCTCTCTCTCTCTCTCTCTCTCTCTCTCTCTCTCTCTCTCTCTCTCTCTCTCTCTCTCTCTCTCTCTCTCTCTCTCTCTCTCTCTCTCTCTCTCTCTCTCTCTCTCTCTCTCTCTCTCTCTCTCTCTCTCTCTCTCTCTCTCTCTCTCTCTCTCTCTATCTCTCTCTCTCTCTCTCTCTCTC
Organism: Sycobia sp. Sy_11; assembly: GCA_018907035.1. Taxonomy (NCBI): domain Eukaryota; kingdom Metazoa; phylum Arthropoda; class Insecta; order Hymenoptera; family Epichrysomallidae; genus Sycobia; species Sycobia sp. Sy_11. The sequence continues at coordinate 784,635 of JACCIC010000024.1, read as the reverse complement.
TCTCTCTCTCTCTCTCTCTCTCTCTCTCTCTCTCTCTCTCTCTCTCTCTCTCTCTCTCTCTCTCTCTCTCTCTCTCTCTCTCTCTCTCTCTCTCTCTCTCTCTCTCTCTCTCTCTCTCTCTCTCTCTCTCTCTCTCTCTCTCTCTCTCTCTCTCTCTCTCTCTCTCTCTCTCTCTCTCTCTCTCTCTCTCTCTCTCTCTCTCTCTCTCTCTCTCTCTCTCTCTCTCTCTCTCTCTCTCTCTCTCTCTCTCTCTCTCTCTCTCTCTCTCTCTCTCTCTCTCTCTCTCTCTCTCTCTCTCTCTCTCTCTCTCTCTCTCTCTCTCTCTCTCTCTCTCTCTCTCTCTCTCTCTCTCTCTCTCTCTCTCTCTCTCTCTCTCTCTCTCTCTCTCTCTCTCTCTCTCTCTCTCTCTCTCTCTCCCTCTCTCTCTCTCTCTCTCTCTCTCTCTCTCTCTCTCTCTCTCTCTCTCTCTCTCTCTCTCTCTCTCTCTCTCTCTCTCTCTCTCTCTCTCTCTCTCTCTCTCTCTCTCTCTCTCTCTCTCTCTCTCTCTCTCTCACTCTCTCTCTCTCTCTCTCTCTCTCTCTCTCTCTCTCTCTCTCTCTCTCTCTCTCTCTCTCTCTCTCTCTCTCTCTCTCTCTCTCTCTCTCTCTCTCTCTCTCTCTCTCTCTCTCTCTCTCTCTCTCTCTCTCTCTCTCTCTCTCTCTCTCTCTCTCTCTCTCTCTCTCTCTCTCTCTCTCTCTCTCTCTCTCTCTCTCTCTCTCTCTCTCTCTCTCTCTCTCTCTCTCTCTCTCTCTCTCTCTCTCTCTCTCTCTCTCTCTCTCTCTCTCTCCTCCTCCTCTCTCTCTTTCTCTCTCTCCCTCTCTCTCAATTACAATCACAGTGGGGGAAAAATGGCTCCGCCGAGGGAAGAACGAGGCAAAACAAAAAAGTAACATCTCGGATCAAGTGCAATCCAAAGGATAAGAACGTCGCAAGGCAGCAAAAAGACACGGGAACAGAACGGGGTGCAAAAATAGAGTGGCGGAAGGAAGACGAGCGAAAGTCAAGAAAAAGGGTCAGAGATCGACGGGTAGTGCATGCGAAAGATGGTCTAGATACTCTAGAAGAGAGAGACGAGAGACGATGCAGTAGAGACTGAGCAAATCGATCAGAGGTAACAGATAGATGACTCTCTCGAAGCTAGACGAGTCGATCCGAGAGAAAGTCAGCTCGAAGAGGGAATCCGAAAGCGCAAATCTATCTACGATCTAGAGCCCTGCCATATGTTCATATAACTCTCTCGACATGTTCTGCGTTCTCTCGATCCTTCCCCCTCCTATTTCTCCCATCCCCCTCGCCGTCTTCGTCGTACGTCCGCGCGCGGCTATGCCCCCGCCGCCCGTTCCTCGCGGGGAGGGACGACGACGAGCTCCGATCCCCGGCTTCTTTCACTGACGCTCTAAGTGCCGCTCGGGCATAAAGTATTACTTTGGCTCGATTGGGTTTGGTGGGCGGGGGAGAGTGAGGGGGGGGGGAGCAGAACGGATATAGGAGATCGGACGCGGGTAAATAGGGAATCGATATAAAAATCCTTGGGAATCGCGAGCGCTCGCGCGCCCGCTCGAGGGCCGCTGACCCCTCCGAGGCCCTCGCGGGGCGCGATCGCGCGGGCCTCGTATTTATGCACGGAAGGGTTAACAGCCTGCACTTATCGAGGGCAGAGGAGCGTCGGGGTGGGGTGGGGGGGGGGAGGGGTGAGTATATACCTTGTAAAGACCGTGGACGCGCGCATGCCGTGTGTAACAAAAGGCGATTATCCCGACTATTATAGTGATCGCTCGATATTTTCGCCCGCCCGTCAAGCGCGGCCGGGGTAAGGAATTCCGATGCGTCTAGATAATAACGTGCTTTTATTTCTCGACATATATATATATATGTATATATATTATACACTATTTGCATCATCAAATTTTGCCATCAGTAGTATTGTCTTGTAAAATGTTAGAATACTTTTATTTCGTTGTTTCATTGACATTTTCAAATGATGTCGCACTACTAAACTTAATTTTATCCATTCATTTCTTATCCAGATCCGGCCAGTCCGCGCTTTATTGCTATATCCATTCTCGGGAATCGTATTTATATACAATCTCGCGCGCACATGCGCGTGTATGTATACACACATATCTACTCAAAGGAAGCCGGCCTTAAACGTGTACCATGAGGACGAGCGGGGGAGGGGAGGTGGTGCGTCGATAATAATTCGCAAACGTACAAAATCGCGCTCAGCTTGTAGCGCCCCGGGAACAAAAGGCGGCGCGACTCCCGAGCGTCCAAAAAAAAGGGGAAAAAAATTTGTTTTTAAAAAAATCCGAGGGCAAAAAGTGAGGCACGAACCGGCGGACTTTATAAGAGGCCGAATGAATTCGCGCGCGCGCGCGTTCGACGATAAGGCGCGTGTTAGCCGAAGAAGCCAGATAAATCCCACCGAAAAATCTCAGTTACAGTATCAATAAAGATTCTCTCCTGCCCTCGTCCCTGCCCCTCCCACGTTCCCGCCCTGACAGGCGAGCCTATCGCCCGCCATCCTCTCCACGGCCGCGTCGGATCGTCGTGTACGTACCGGCCGCATGGCCGATCGTTCGAGCCGCATAAAGGGCGACGGGGCAGGGAGGGAACGGGGGTTAAAGGCGATCTCGGAGAGAAGTTGGATCGCGCGGCCCGAGAGTGGCGCGAGAAAAAGTCCCCGCGGTCGGCTCGGCGAGCGGGGCGGGGGCGACGAGGTAAAAAAAAAGGCGCGGCGTACCTCGCGGCTTACGCACGCACGCGTGGACATTTTTTTTTTCCGCGCTCGCCGAGAACTAAACGTTCTCTTGCTTTCTTTATGACTTTTCTTTATTCGTCGATCACGTCGCTCTGTAAACGTTCGCCTGGCTCGCCGTCGATTCGCGCCGAGAGGGATCGAGGGATTAAAGGCGCTTGTCGACGATTCGAACCCGTCCGAGATCCTCGGGAGACCGGGCGCAGGGAAAGCTAATTTCGCGCGGATTACGCACGCAGGAAGGAGCGATCGCCGCGATGTTGCGTATGCTCGATAGGGGGAGGGGGGCACGCGCGGTTCTGTTCGTTGGAAAGTGCATAATGTGGTAACGCAGGAGCTCTAGACCGTGAATTCGATTTCTGTATGGAAAAATTCGGGGCAGCGTGTGTAAGAATTGGGCGGGAAGCCATGCATTTTAATGCGCTAGTCGAGTATCATGGTCTTTTTTGTATTTTTATATCACTTTATATGTCTCAATGTGTAGTAGATTCAGATTTAGTAGTGTTTTACGACAATGTTCACGTAATAAATTCATTTATATTTAATTTAAATATCGAAGGAGGAAAAAAATGTTCGTTTTAGAAAAGTTAAGCACGCACGTAAAAAAAGTATATTGAACAAAGGCGTTAAATTTTTCAATCGGAGTGAATTGGAACAATGATGATTTTTGGACGTAAAGCGATGATACTTTCTATAATATCGCTAGATATTATAAAGGTCAATGGTTTTGAAGAAGAAAAAAATACGTTCGACACGTGCAATAACTATACGAACGATGGATTCTCAAAAATGGGATGGCTCGATCGCTAGAGCGCAGGATCAGTAATTGCACGGTCTCGATTTCAGGTCTCGGTATCGGCCAATTGCCGCGAGTCGTGGCATTTGCAAGTCAAAAATAGGCAAGTCATAAATACGTCACGTTGCGTGAAAAAAAAAATATATATATCACAAGTATAAGACTATATACGATAAAATTGTGGGCGAAAAAGAATACATTAAATGATTTAAAAAAGATTTTCAGTTCGGAACGCGTTCCGAAGAAAAGTTACGCAGAATTGTTTTATAACGTTCTGCTTGAGCGCGGAGATAGGGAATGTTCAATCAATCCAAATGCAGATCGAGAATTTCACTAGACTATTATAATAAAATGCTTCGGAATCTACGTGCCAATGTCTCATAAATTCCGCCGCACAGCCTCTGTTTCGCTCATTGAATTCCTGTCTGAATAGAATAGAACAGAAAAAAAAAAATAAAATGAAACAAAACTTTTAGCCTATTCTCTCCGTGGCCTATGGCGAATAAACGAACTCAAGCTTTAGAATCGACGGAAGTTTCTTGGGCTATTACGAGAGGTAAGGCCAGGAGACAGCCCTTCGTCGTCGTCGTCATCGTCTTCGCCATCCTCGTCCTCTTCCTTGGCATGGTGAAGCATCACAGAATGAGAGAGAGAGAGGAGAGAGAGAGAGAGAGAGAAAGAGAGGGGTCCCCCGAGGCATCCGCGCGAGCGCGCCCGTCGTGGAAGGAGAGCGCCGCGCCGTCCGACGGGCCGGGCATCTGCCCTGGACAATTAAACGAAGCCAGGCCGGGAAGCCCTCGAAACGCACGAGGGATAGATAGTGAGGGAGAGGGAGAGAGAGAGAGAGAGAGAGAGAGAGACAGAGGGAGGAAGGGAAAGAGAGTCGTCGACGGGCCGGGCAGTCAACAGCTGCGCATTCGAATACTAATTCCAAATGTTTATACAGTTTCACGCCCGCGCACTCTTTTACGAGCACCGAGCCCGATGGCCTCTACCGTTGCCGTCGCGGTTGCACCGGTACGATTTCGCCTACTTTCGACTACTCCGACCGAGCTTGCTTTGTGTTTTTTCTTCTTGTCCTTTAGCCTCGGCACACCTATCGATACGTAGACGAGCATCGACGACCGAGCTATCGTACTCGCGCGGCTTTTCCCCTGTCGTCCGTCCGCGAACGATTCGATTGGTCGGTTGACCTGCGAGTCGCTCGACGTCTACGATTCCTATGTTCTACGCCGCGCAATTGCCGATGATAATTTTTAAAAGTATCGAGGATATGTTAATAGCGAGGTTCGTCAATAAAATTTTGTTCTGCTGTAAATGCGACGAATCGAATCGCAATTAAAGATTTTCTTGTTATTCCCCTCCATAAGCATATGTGTATATATGTGTATATATATGTGTATATATATATATACATATAAATAAAAGAACGATAGTGATAGATTAAGATTCAGACAAGATCTTTTTCATTTTATTTATTTTTTTTGAAACGATCAAATGAATATATAAATTGAATATTTAAAAAAATTTTTTTAAAAGTTTTTAAAGAATAATAATTTCACATAAAATTGCCTTTTCTGCAAAGGAAAAATAATTTTACTAGACATTAGACTTTAGTCTGTTTTATCCGTTCAATTTTCTTTCAATAAATTAATATCGTCATTATACTCTCCTATAACTTCCATTACTCCCTAATATTGTCTCAGGTAAAATGTTTTATTTTGCACAATCCTCAATAATATTATTTATGAAGTATCACGAAAAAAAACAAAATGCGAGCTTTATTGAATTACAAAATTAATATTTCAGAAGCCTACCGTACGAAATGTAACAACCACGTGTCCTCGTTAACAATGCATCGAACGATCAGAAAGCGAATGAATTTTTGAAAAATCCATCGAAAATATTCTGGGGCTGAGAGATATGGACTGCTCTCCACCCCTTCCCCCCGCCACCCTCCGACCGAGCCGTAAATTTAATCCTCGATCCTGAAAAATGAAGCGGTCCGCGACGCTTGCGAAGATCGTAAATTTCTACAATACGATGGCGCGGCTAAAAATTGAATTTGAGAACCGCACATACGTACCGCGCGCATAAATCCCGTTAAAACGCCACCCGTCCCGGCCGCCGTTCATCAATAATGCAAGGCGAACGCCGAGTCCAGGCGCGGCCGCGCTATCGGGAGGGCGGGAGCCCGCAATTTGTCAACGGATCGTTGCGCATTAATAACGCAATGCGTCTTTCCTCCTCCTCCTCCTCCTCCTCCTCGTGCCCGCGGCTATATCCGGTTCACCCTTACCCCTGACCCTTCGTCGGCACAATTTTAACCTACGCGTATACTTGAGCCGCAATTCCCGCGCGTGCCCTCGCACCTACTAATTTCCACGTCGATTCGACTCCTATAGGCGTGCGTGTACGTGAGAGAGAGAGAGAGAGGGGGGGGGAAAGTGGGAAGAAGAGCCCGCAGCCCCCTTTTAATACCGGGAGCCGCGGCCAAATATTTATGAAGATGTAACCGTTATTTTGATAAGCGTGCCGCTACTGGCGCTGTATACTCTCGCCCCCCGCGGCGTTCTCTCGCCCCAGCTTCTCTCTTTCGATTTTACTTCTGTATGCCCGGGGGTACTTTCGTATATACGTAGATGAATATACGTATATATCCGTCTGTGTATATATATATATATATATATATATATATATACATATTTATACAGGAAAAACCGAAGGCCGAGTTATAGGGTAGATATGGGGGGGGGGAGGGTCGGAGTATAAGAGAGAAGGAAAAAGAGACTCGGCCGACGTGTAATAGACAGCGGGGGGGGAGAGTGTGAAGTGCGAATATAAACGCGTCGACGTTATCCCCCAAGGGGTTAAGGGGGAGATTGAGAGGGGGGGAGAGAGAGAGAGCGCGCGAGGGAGACTCGTACGGAAGCCCAGATCGTGCCTCTGCTACATGTACCTATATTCCAATATCAATATTGGGGTGCGCGCGAGACTCGTAATATACACATATAAACTCGGCGGGGATTTTCGGAATGCTCTTCGGCGAATTTACACGGATACAGACAGATACACGGGACGGGGCCAAATGTCATCGTTCTATTACCGGGGGGGCGGGAGGGGGGCATCCGCGATCGGGGCAACGTTCGTCGGTTAACGAGCGAGGGCCAATACGGCCAGTAGATCGCGTGGCGCGTAGACTCTGAATTTCATCTAATGAGTCGCGTAAGGAGGTGGCCGTGCATTGCCGTCCGTGTATTGGCAAGCTGCGAGCGCGCCAATAAAGTGTTCTTCGTTTAAGCAACTGAAACTTTTGCCGCCTCGTTAACCCGAGAGCCACCACCCGCCCCCCTCATTGTCCGATGCCCTAGATCGAGAATCGACTTAGCCTCAAAACATAGCCCCAAACACTCGAAAAAAGAAAAAAACAAAAAAATAAACAATTCGCAACCTTCCAAACTACATTTTCAGCTTGTCACCGATCCACTGGCGTGAAGAATCATATTCGGTCCACCCTGTGTGTATATACAATAGACGCAATGTATATAATGTAGTAGATGACAACGGGCACGCTGCGCGGCTTTACACGGGATACGGAAATATAGCGGATTTATATATATATATATATATATATATATATATATATATATATATATATATGTATATATATATATATACGCCTTTAATGCAAGAGAATCCTGGCGCAGGCGGCATATATGGATAACCGGTATATATGACGCGGGTTCACTGCGGATGCCACGAAATCTTCGGCGATAAATGACGGGGAAAAGTCGGCGGTGCGGGCGCTCGGGTTACCGGATCGGGATTTTGACAAATTTCTGTCCGGATCGCCCGTGCGGTCATTTTATTTCATCAAAATAATTTCGCCCGTCGGGGATGAAATCCGACACTTGGATATCCGGGCTTACGTGGAGCCATCGTTGTTTGTCTTCATTAAGATCATAGTGCGAGGAAAATATAAGTTTCAGAATTCGGCGGGCCATTGGCTGTACTTATTGTGCGCATCCTCAAAATGTAATGAAAACATTGTGAATTGTCTATATTTGACGTTTATCGGTAGTAATTAGTTACTAATTGGCCTTTCTGGATCGTTCAATTAGAAATCGATCGATCCTCGGTCGAAAAATGAAGTTTTTCTGCGAAAATTTTTCACGAATTTCAGGAATTCGTGATCCGTCCCCGTTATCCAAAATCCAATTAAATATCGTCGAATAAAATTTTTGTTTTTCCATTCTCGCATATACCGATTGACAAATTTATCAGAGAATTTAAATCGCGCAAGATCTCGGATTAGCGGGCACGCATACCCGAATAATTTTCACGGATGATTTGCCAAGTCCGTGCCGAACCTCGCGTCGATATAAATTGTTCGCGCTCCCCCCCCCCTGTCCACCAGTCCCTGTGTTATAAAAACTTCGTATTTTCATAACAGCCACCACCCCCACCCCTCACCCCCGCTGATTAGCTCCGCAGTATCACGTGCAGCCGGTAACAATAGCCGAAAGCCAAACACGGAGAAACGTAACGCCAGCTCCAAATTATCCCGTCATCCACGAAAGAGCCGCGACTAATGAAAGCGGCGTAATGATGCGCACCCCTGCGATCGAACCCCCGCCCCCCCCTCCCCCCAGCGGGAGGCGGCGGGACAGTACACGGGGACGAGTCGTCACCCCCTGGCGAAGCCGCGCGCGGGACTACATTTGTATGTAATAGCGTAGAAAATCGCTTTGCGCGCCGGGCACCGAGGAACGGGGGTGGCGGTGGGAGGGGGCTGGGCGGCCAGAGGGCGGCAAAAGATCTCTCCCTCTCTCTCTCTCTCTGGCGCGCGCAAAATGACGGGGTATTTTAATAAATTTAAAGCCGCTTAATCGCTTATGCATGCAGGCTCACGGATTTGCGTCTCCTGTAGCACCCCCTATCCGTCGCCTTTCTCTCTCTCTCTCTCTCTCTCTCTCTCTCTCTCTCTCTCTGTACCCCCTGTCTCCTTCCCCTCCATTTATCGTCGTTGCGCGCGGCACGCGTCCACGTGAACGTGGCTGGGTGGGAGGGGGGGGGGAGTCGCAGGGGCGAGCAGAGAGAAAGAGAAAGAAACGACGATTCCTTTGTGCGCGCGCGCGCCCCCTTTTCCTATGTAAGGTGTGCGCGTGCGCGCTAGTATGACACGGATTTACATGTGTCATAATTCGTTAATCGGACAAGAAGGAGAGACGCGCGGAGGCGTCGGTGCCGCTGGTGGCGTTGCCCCGACGGGATTCGACTCTGCCCTTCGGGATCTATCTGTGCTACCGAGTACAGTGTAAGAGTTTACGGCAATATATATATATATATATATATATATATATATATATATATGTGTGTGTGTGTGTGTAAAGGATGGAGGGTGATTATATTATTAATCGTTTTTAATCCGGCTCTTTTTACACGCCCGGATAAATTATAAGCGCTTTAAACGGTGGGATCGGGCTTGCTCAGAATTTCGAGGGGGTGTCGTTCACGGGCAAACCTCATGGGACATATACATATTAGAAATGTAAGAGAACGATTGGAAAATTCAAGGAACACTATGCCTGCGCGATGTAAATCGGCATAGGACGGTTCAGAAATACGAGTCTGGAAATTGAATTTGAGAAAAATTCATCGGTAATTTTTTGATCAACCTTTTTTTAATTAAAATTTTTAACTAACATAATGGGATGGATAATCTTGAAATGGTCGCGCTGCATTGGTGAGGAATGATGCATCTGCCTCGATTACCATGCGGACCAACGAGCTGATATTAGGATAGTATCAGAAGCTGTTAGATTTTTCCTGGTGAATCTCGCGCTGCGGCGAGTATCCGTTTTCTTTCTTTGCCGAGCTTCGTTCAGCGAAAATGTAAAATTAGACTGCTATAGTTATAATTATATTGGATTATCGAGACACCGTAGAGCCGATGAAAATATTTATCAGCCAATGGGAAGCCAAATGATTTTTTACGCTTATTAATACCGTATCGTAATTACCGTAGAAATGTTGCGCTTAAAAGGAAAACGTCAACGTTCTCAATCTGTTACTATTGCATTGCTCCAAGCATCGGAACAAATACCGGATCGTACACATTTTACTCTATCTCAGTCGAGAAATCATCATAAAGTTGCGTTATCGAGTCCGCGGTAAAATGTCGTTTTTTTTTTTTTTCTTATCAATTTGCAGCTTCTCTAAAATTTAACAATTCAAAGTCCATTGCCAAAAGTATATTTATTTAAAGGGAATAAGTAACTGCTCATTTAACGACAATTTTCTTCCTTAATCAAGCGTCAACTTTATCTTCTCACGAGTCATCATTAAACTGTAACGAAATAATAAGAGATCGTTGGAGCAATGAGCACGGCTAATTAAATAATGCGTCCACCATATTTCGCCTTTTATATATACTTGCAGGGCTGACACGAGTAGCTCCGTTTCATTTTATTTTATAAAGGGAATTTTAAAGAAATGGGGACGGGGCAGTTAATTGCGATTAATTCCAATGGATGTATCGTGCGCGCCGCCTTCGTGGTTCTCAAACAAATTGTTCCGGGACGATCAATTACAAAAAATATATGCGAGTATATATATATATATATACACGGACCCGCGTACCCGCCCTCTCAAAATTAAAACGAATTCCCGACTCCACGCTAATCCGTCATTAACGAATATAAATGTACCCGGCCCCGAGTTTTATTGCCTCATTCTCCCTCCATCTTCGCGAATTTGTCGAAACTGATTAAACCTTGAACCTGATGATCCTTGTATAGGGATTTGCGCAAGTTAAATTTTCCAATCTGATAAATTTATCTGTAAAGTTGTGTAGGCCGTTCTTAACTGTAAAATAACTTATTATTATTATTATTATTATTATTATTAAACCATTCCATTGGTCGATAATTAGTTTTTGCGTCGTATTCCTTTTTTTATTGAAGATTTGTTTAACGCTCGTTTTCGTCGTTGAATCACAAAAATATGGATATCTAAGTTGCTATAGATTCTTGTGCCAAAGCACAGAGGATCGAACTTACGATACCGTTTTCTTTTATCTATACAGGCACATATCTTTCTTTTTTTTATACCCCCGAATAGAGCGCGTTATATTAGATCGATTCTGGCTTTTTGCAGGCGAAAAGACAACCAAGAGGGAATAATCGATCAGACCTGGATTCTAGCATGTGACGCGTGCATAATGGGCGAGCGTTGACCATCGATAACGCGTCACGTTTCGCTCTTTTAGGACTTTCTCTCCGCTAGCTGTCTTTTTTATCTCTCTCTCTCTCTCTCTCTCTCTCTCTCTCTCTCTCTCTCTTCCCTCCCCCCTCTCTCCCTCTTTTCTCTTTTCTCTTTATGCTCGTAGGTTAAAAAAGAAAAACGCGCGTACGTGCTACATCAAATGTATAAGACGGATCACGTATCTGGCGGGCTTGTTTTGCTTTTCCCGCGGGGCAAATTTGATGTGCGAATAAAAAAAAAAAAGAAAAAAAGAAAGGAAAAAGGACACTCCCGTATATAAAAGCATAGTATAAGGACCTAATGGATTCTTTTTACGTACACGGCTCTTTTTTTTTACGAGCATAGGAGTCCGGCGTTTTTGGGAAATAAAAGAAAATGCGTTATAATAATGCCTTTGCGATTCGATGAGAAATATCATCGCGTGAATTAGATCGTTAAAGATTTTAGAGTGGTGGATTAGACGAATATTTTGGTTTTTGCATTACTTTTGTTATATATGAAAATAAAAAAAGTTAAACAGGATAATTGTAAATCTATATCTGAGTTAATGAAAGCACCGAGTTTGTGGCTACTTAGTGGTTGAAAATTAACGTGGCATATTTATGTATATAGTCAAGTCCTTATGTCCAATAAAAATATCATTCTAAGTCGGAAATAAAATATTTTAAAGTATGAATTTGAGGCTTCCGAAAATTTTTTAAAGATATTGCTTTGGAAAGTAAAAAATTAAGCAATGTGTAAATTTACGAATGAAATGAAATTACGAGTGAAATTCGTCACAGGATATCCACAAGGATCCAAATCATGATACATTATTTGCTCGTTTGTGAAACATGCGGACAAAAAGGTATATTATGAAAGATCTTCCTGATTGCATTTCGTAATGTAGCGGAACAACTGATAATTCGATGCTTTTCTTTAATACTTTTAAATTACTCATCTTGTAATTTCGTTTTTAAGATCCTGGGTATCAATCTATGCGTACTACTTACTCACTGTAACGTCGTTGGCTTCTGGGTTTCCAATTGCACGTATTTTACGTATTTGTGTTCTTATATTCACTTTATCACAGAGAGCCAAAATCAAAAAAAATTCTAAAGAAAAGTATTCCGTTGAATAATAATGATTGGTTCGTTGAAAAGGGACTTCAATCTTGGAAAATAAGGCACAAACTTCCCCCCCCCCATCGCTCTCCAAAACCCGCCCACTCCCTAATGAGAAATCAGTATAGAATACGCCAGAGCCCAAAAGCATTTACTTTTCCGTCCGACCCACCTCTCCGATTTACAGCGGGCGCACGCCCGCGCGCGCCGAGGGCAGCGCGAATAAAATTTGATACACCAATATCCATCGGGGCGCGTCGAATAAATAACCCGTCCCCGCCGCCCCGCGGCCCGCCCGGCCACCGTCGCCCCCTCGCCGTCCCGCGCACTCTGGAAAATTGAAGCGAGAGCGAACGTGTATGTGTGTATATATATATATATATACGTGTGTGTGTGTATATATATATACATACGATAGCCATTGGCCCGAGCGTTTGATGTATATCCCCGGCGCTTTTCATAACCATCCTCCCGCCTCTCTCCTCATTCTCCTCCACAAGTTGACCGATCGCGTAAATATATATATATATATATATATATATATATATATATATATATATTATAGTGTACGCGCGTGTGCGTAATGCAACTCTGTAATCGCGCCTTTTCTCCCGCCCCGCGCTTATCGTACGCGCGTATACGCCCGTTATCGGGCCGAGCACTCCGAGGGGCTCTCGGCGTTGAGAACGTCGGCCGGCGCGGATATCGGCCGATTTTTATCGTCAGACCCGAGACTGTACGTATAAACGCAGCGGGTTTTTTTTTCTGCCTCCGCCCCTTCTCTCTCTCTCTCTCTCTCTCTCTCTCGCTCTCACCCGTGATTCTTTTGTACCTCGCGTGGTCGGCCACGGGTTGGATGGAGCGCGACCGCTTCGTACATTCGAAAGCTTTCGAGAGTACGCGCGCGAGGGCGATTTTCAACGGATTGCCGTTGCCTCAAAGCGCGCTCGCGCTCGCGGGGCGATTTTTCATAAAACGCTGGGGCGCGGATTCGCGGGCTCTTTTTCCGCTGCGATTGCGCGCGACGGGACTGGGGCTCTCCTCGATCGAACGCGCCCGCCCACCTCTATTATCTCCGGGTGTATTGACGAGGGCGCTTTTTCCAAATCGAGCACGCTCGGCGAGTATCGGAGTCTGCCCGATTTTCATCGCGCGATGTATGGTGGGCGATTTTTTTCCCCTCCTTTTTTCATTTTATCTTTATCGCGCGGTCGTTGGATAGGGGGAGGGGGACGAGCTTGTGTATAAAACGCAGTGCGATCGAAGCGCGATTGTGCTTGATTGTTGGAGCTGAATTTTTTGATCGCCGATCCCCGTATCAATGGCACGTTGAAAGGAATGGTCATCGCTGCTTGTTAATGATCGAGTTCGTGGGTGGGAATAGTGGGAATCGATTACTAGGCCGAAAAATAAAAGGACAAAATTGTATTGAATTGTTATATAATATTGTCTTAATATGTAATTGTTTTTTTTTTTGCACTTGCAATAAGCAGACTACTAATCATGAATCAATGAAGCATAATAAGATAAAAGACGCTATTAAGCAGCTGCTTATGATGTAGAAAATAAATCCGCTTAAGTCGTATTTCAAATAAAACAGATAGAAATAAATTGAAAGTCGTAATTTTCGGATTTAGCGCAGTAGATTAAATAAACGAATCCAAAAAGTTTGAGCCAATGGAGATTTAAAGTTATCGTTCGTATTTTTAGATCTAGAAAAATGAAGATCAACCACCACTAAATTCTACGAAAACGTCTAGAATACCATGAAGGCTTTTACGATATATATTATATTGAATCTTCACTTATTTAAAAAAAAGAGCTATTATTTCTCATAAAATTCTAATAAACCGTTAAATTAAAATAATGTCGCTTATCTATTGCGATATTTTAAAAATATCAGACAAATGCGAAACTAAAAAGAAATATGAACAATACAGCTATAAAGTCCAAAAATCCTGAATAGAGTCAAAGTAGTCCACGGCCCTTCGACTATGCGACTCTTTACCTACCACATACCAATAAAAAGTGTTATCGATGCGTAGGTGTATCACTAATATTACAATAATAGACTCGCGCCAGCGCTGCTGGATATGGACGGTATCGCGGAAAAGTTTGGCTATTATCGGTGGACGGCACTTCGACGTCCCCTCCGCGACTACGGTGTACGTAAACCTGTGCCTTTAAGACTTTTGGAATAAAGTAACAACAACGGCAACAATGGCAGAACAGAGACAAGGGGCAAAGAAAAATCTCGAAACGTCCGCAGAAGAAAAACAAGAGAGAGAGAGAGAGAGAGAGAGCGAGAGGGACGGATAAAGAGACAGCGAAGAGCCGGAGAAAAGTCTCTTAAGTATTTATATGTGTTTGCGTGCAACGCGCGCGCGCAAATATATTTTTTTCGCGCCGCCTTCTCCCATCCGCGCGCCACCCCATCCTCGGCCGGCCGCGCTTAAAACTCCCTCTCGCCGCCTCGATTCGCAGGGTTATCGAGTTTTCCCGCGGCGCGGACGATGTAAAAGATACCATATACATACGCTCGCGAATATCTCTTTACGCGCGCGTACGCGATGCCGCGTCCACCCGTACGGGCGATGGGGGGAGGGCCGGGCGTACACACACATATATATATATATATATATATATATATATATATATATTCTGTACTATATAAAGGCGCGTTTTCGTAAGGCTGCCCTTTTTTACCGATCGCCTTTTATTCGTTTCCTGTTGGCCTGTGACAGGACGGTGAGGGGGTGAGGGGAAGAATGAAAGGGTTCGCCGGAGTATATGTGTTTGTGTGTGTGTGTGTGTGTGTGTGTGTTTACATATATACACACTTATAGGAGGAGGAAATTTCAGCGCCAGCAGACACGAGTCAAGAGAGATGGTTATATATATATATATATATATATATATATATATATATATATATATATGCGGGATATACTATATCCATATATATCGCTCGCGCGATGCTGTCGATACGGCGAGCACAAAACTTTACTTAAAGAACACGCTGCGCCGCGTTGTTGAACGGCGTATGCGCGGTCGAATGCTGATATACTGCCGTCGATGGGTGGGGCTCGCATGGTTTTGGGGCGATGGTTGAAATTGGTTGTTTTTTATGTTTTTTATTTTATTTTATTTTTTCGATAATCCGCATAAAACCGAATATATTCGAATAGTGCCGTTCGGCGTCGTTTTTCGTCGAAACATTCTGTGCTGCATACTATTTCTAGTGGATTGAAAATTTGTTCCACAAAATTAAATCTCTTTAAAAATTTAAATTGCTTAATTAAAAAATAAATCTAATGGATTTCATCATACTGAGTTCTCGTAATGTATCGAATTGTTTCACGTTAATGATGACTTGCGAGTTCTTTTGCTTTTTTCCGATGCGCAAAGCATGCCACAATAAGTTCGGCAATAAAAGCCATACCAAGAAATAGTCCATGATAATTTATATACGCAGTGAAAAGTACAAAGAATTCTACAACGTTTCACGCAAGCCTGCGAATTATTCCTGCAGTAGCTAACGATATCTCAGCGTCTTTTTTTCCAATTCCAAATCGTAATAATGCGCACAGTGTGAACATTTTCGGAGCTCCAGCTGCCCCGACTGTGGTAATAAAGTGACAAGTTTAAATACACTTAAATAAACAGGCGATTTTTTCACTTGATTCAATTATTATTAATAACGTCAAATTTACAAATAGCAATAATGAAAAATTATATGAATGTTCGTAATAAATTATTTTTCTATTACATTTTTGTTTCTAAGAAAATTATAAAATATTACAAAAAAAAACCAAAAATATAATATTTTCCAGTGTCAGTTGTTGTAAATTTTCATGGACTACACTAATAAGTACTATATGTGCGTTTATTATTACGACTACTGACAAACAATCTCTTAATTTTTTTTTTTATTAATCTCTTGATTTTAATTTAAGAAATGTTTAATATCTCATGATTATATATGAATGTGGACTTTTGAAAGTTGCATATAGATCTCGTCAATTGCTAAGCAATAAATTTGTCGCTATGCACAAAAAAATCTGCCTATTACAACATCAAGTCTATTTAAATTAAAAAAATTTAGTGCACTATTTCAACTTATTAATTGTTACAAATTTACTTCAAAGCTATTTTCAATGTTCAAGTTTCTTCTATTATTTCTTGTTAGTTTGAATGCAGCTTAATTTTTAGCTTTTTGTTAGTTTAAATGCAGCTTAATTTAAGTTCTATTTGTCACATCGTCTCGATTTAAATTAAACAAAAAAAAATACGAATTAAAGAAAATAAGACATATACGTAGATTATTTTTCATTTTTAATTCATAGCATTACGAGTCGAAATCTTAAGAAGAATAATTGTATAAATATTAAATAGAATTAATATTAGATATAAAAATACAACGAAGTAAGTTGAGATATGACAGAAAAATACGTATGAATGGAGTCATCTCATATAGATTAGGTCCGATATGGTCCAGAACGGTTCTCTCGGTCTGACCGAAATGATCCTTATCTACTTGCGAGAATGATACAAATAGAGCATGCATTATGAAATTTATGTTGTTTTCACAAATGCATCAAGTAACATGGTAAGTAAATAGAAACAATGCTAGAACATAGGATATCCAGAAAATTGATCGAAAAATGAAAGTCATCGTGGGCATGTTTTCAGACTTAACTAAACAAGTTGAAAATTGATGAATATTTATTTTTGTCGTTTTATAGGAAACATATCTTAAAATCTTAATAGAACAAATTGTCGCTATTTAAAGTAGAGATGTTCTCTTTTTATGTTTTTATGTAAAATATCAATATCAATTTATATATTATTTAGTCATCCTAGCCCTGTGAGCATATACGTGATGTATATATATATATATATGTATGTATGGGTAGTAGGATTTTGCAGCCGATGTGTGTATAGTGCATATCCTCGTTGGGTGGTGCATTATACTATTGCTGCACATGTATCTACAGGCTCCGATCCTCGGAGCTTCACGGGTAGAGCCCAGGCTGCAATCGTCCCCTCCTCCTCGCCCCTGCTTTCCGCGCTCTGTACCTATATCAGTACTCCCTCTCACTCCCTCCCACTCTGTACCTCTCTATCTCGGCTTGGCTATCTCGCTCTCTGTCTCCCTCTTCCCTTCCCGCCCTCCCAAACCCCTCCCCCCTCCCCCCACCGATCCCGCTCGCAGGCCGTTCATGTAAACAGTTAATCTAAATCCGGAGCAAGCAGCGATGTAATGTTATGCGGCGCGTAAGACTCATTATACTTGTAAACCAGCCCGTTGGCCCGACCACAAACCAAAGCCCCCTTCCTCCCCCCTGCCTCCCCCCCGCCGCCGTGCGCGCGCGCGCGTGCACGGACGGCGGCCAACACTCGTATTTTCTCACCAATACGCCGGGGCTCTAACGTATATATAACTGGTGCGTTCGGAGAAGTGCTGGTCTTAGTCTATCTCACTCTCTCCTTCTCTCTCTCTCTCTCTCTCTCTCTCTCTCTCTCTCTCGCGGGTGCGCACTCTATCTCGCGAGTGCTCTCGGGTTCGTATACAAGTACACCTATACACCGGTTAGCTTTCTCGTTTTCGCTCTGCCACCCCCCCCCTTCCTTGCCCCCTCTCTCTTTACCTTCCTTCTAGCTCGATTACTATATATATACGCAGTGGTATAACAGTGGAGAGCCAGGTAGAGGGAGAGAGAGAGATAGATGGCGGGAGGGAGGGAGGGAGAGGGAAAGCTGCCAAGCGACACCTTATACACTCCCCCGCGCATAGGTAAATACTAAGCGATGCACCGCGGCCGGACGGTAGAAGGCTTTATATACTCGTGCAGCCCGCTGCCACGTAATGCTATATATATAAACGTACAAGGCATTTGCAAGCGTTTTTGGCTCCGAGCACTTATACGTATATCTGTATCGCTGATGCACACAATGCCGCTATCGTCGGGGAGAAATTTTTATCCTTTTTTTTTTACGCGTTCTCCGACTGCCTTATTCTTAGCAAAAAAACGTTGGGAAAAACTATTCAGGGCGCTGAGAACCATTTTATTTGCCTCGTTTTGATTATTTTGTGATTTTTGTTGTCCGTCAAGACTGTAACTCGCGGTATATTTGGAAGCATTTACAGATAAAGCACATAATTGCCGACTAATAAAAATTAACAAATAGGACGTAAGAATACCAATAATCGAAAGAATTAAATATTGTCACGCACTACAAGACTGAATTTTCAGCTTGTACGGGTGATAAATAACAAGAGGCGAGCCCGTCGCATTGGTAAGTCGCAAGTCCAAGAGGGGCCACTTTTTTCCAGCCCCTCTTCGTTCGTTCAATTATCCAATGAATTATTCATATAACAACATATAAATAGAATGATTTGAAATATATACATATACATATATAATCAATTGGCGTTACTTCGAAAAATCATCTATAAATAAATTATATGATAATAAATATTTTCTAACACACGCGAACACGTACAATACATAATATCCGATATTCGATGGACAACTGATTTATTCAGCCGTTCATCAATGCCCTGCCTTCCAAACCATCGATGCCACAGAATCGAAATTTTCGAAAAAAAAAAAAAAAAACACAACGTCTGATAATTTTTTTATCGACGTCTTGAAATCCATATATCGGGTCGATTTTACATTCTGACCTCTAAGCAGTAACCACTCGTGCGACTTAGCGTCCGCGATTACAAGCTGCCAACGAAGGTCCATCGATCGTGGTGCCGATCAATCGGCCAACCGTCCTCCCGCCCGTCTCAGGCCAACGGGAGAACGCAATCGGTAGCGCCAGTGAGTTTTGCCCGCTCATATACCTGCACCGGTACCCGATTCCTCGCGCGACCGTGCATCAAAGATTCCTATATACGCAACATAATGAAAATTTCCGAAACTCCGATTTCCGGATCTCAGGACGATTAATCCTAAACGAAAGCAAATGGAAGAAATCTGAGTATTGGTCATTTTAACGATTTCATTTATCAGCAGAATATAACTGTATACGTACATAATGTAGTAAATAATATTTTGAATTAATACAGTAGAATTCTGAAATGTGATGTAACCCCATTTCTGAGTTTATCGAAATGTCAACCTAAAAAAGAGATAAAAAGGAATGTGCTTTGTGAAATAATAAAAAGTCTTAAATTCCATAAATTATAAATGATTGCGGGAGTCATGCGGCAAATTACTCCGGGTCATCAAAAATTACGAATGTACTAATTGAATGAAAATCCAGTTAGAGGAAATGAAATCTAGATAGATTAAAATGTTTTTCTTTCATTTAAACCTTTCCTTTAAAACTAAAATATGTTTCGGCTTAACCTGCCGTTCAGTTAAGATAAGTATTAGGCAGAATTGAATGCATGGATAATTATTCATGTATATCTATAATTAATCGATAACAACGAACGCCTTTCGTAATCCATTCGTAATCCAGCACGAGCGCCTCTTACGCATAACGAACAGTCAAAAAAGAAAAAATCGCAGCGCGCTGCAGCGTAGAGAGAAGAGAAATGAAATCGCCGCTGCCGCCGCCGCCGCCGCCGCCTCCCCCGACAGCCGTGAAAAACGCGCGCAATAATTCAAAAAGCTCGCTGCTCCGGCAAGTGTAACGAAAATAAGTTGTAATACAAACGGCGACGCGTTACCTGCCCTCCTCCCTCCCCCCCCCCTCTTCCAGCGCCCGCGACCGGCATACAGCACGCGAGAGCGCCGCGGCTCCGGCGTCCCGCCTTTGATTTTTTTTTCTACCTCCCATCCCTCCCCTCACCCTCGTTTCACCTCCGCCCGTGTTCTACCGTCGCGAGAAGAAGGAGGAGGAGGAGGAGAACAATGGATCCCCGCGCGGGCGGCGCGCGCTCGCCCGAGATTTTAACGCGGATAAAACGCGCATAAATACTTTTTGCGGGAGGCGCGCACGAGCGAGCGAGCGTTGCGCCCGATAAGAACTATATATATATACAACATATACAGCGCAATCGCGGAATTATGTTATTTACACGGGATTAGCAAAGCTAATTGCTCCCGCGGTTAAGGCGGCGTATTATATCTATACATTGGCCCTGGCGCCGCGGTGCCTGAATATCATGCTTCGGGAAACGCGGGGGATGTACACACAGGCATATATATATATATATATATATATATATATATATATATATATATATATACATACATACATAAAGTATACGCGCGCGAGCTGCGGCAGCGCTCGCGCCGCCGCGCCGGACGCCGAGCCGCGCTGGAGGTGGAACCGACGTTAATTTATCGCCGCCTTCGCGAAATTAAGGGTGCGCTTTCTCGCTCGGCTCGAGGAGGGCGATGGGGAAGGGGGCAGGGTACGGAGGAGGACGAGGGCGGCGGGGAGGAGTGGGAGGAAACGCGGGAGGGCCGGTTTTATGCGCCTTTTGTCTTTGCGCCGGCGGGGGGGGGGCTGTAGGGGTGGGAGGAGTGCGCGTACTTTTTCTTTCGCCCTCTCCCCCCGCCCGTCTTCCGTCGCCGGCCCTATCGCTATCTTCTCTTCGCGCTTTTCCTCTTTTACGGGCTTTTATAGCGGCCCCGAGGAGGTGAGGAGAGGGGTTGGGGGAGGGCGGGAGCGAGGGCGAAAATTTAATTAGAGAAATTAAAATGTTTCGAATGTTTCTTTTTAGGGCTTCTGCACTTTTCTCTTCCTCCTGCTCGCCTCACTCTCACACTCTCTCTCTCTCTCACTCTCTCTTTCCCTCTATCTACATCTCTGCCGCCTATCTATCTCTATCGCTCTTCTCGCTCGTATGCGCGCGCGAGCCCTTCGTCGGAGCGCTGGGAATTTTCCTCTTCGCCTGGTCTTTGCCCCCGAGAAAAGAGAAAGAACGATTTTAACTAAGGTGCGTCGGTTAAGATTCGTGCTATGGCCGTTTTACGTTTTCCTGCTTTCGGCTTTTTATTTAAATTTTAATATCGCACGATTATCGAATATTAAATCGATGCAGTTTTCGTATTTTATAGAAATTTCATAAAAGTTACAGTTTTTGTCCCGATCATTCATTTTACCCGCATCTTACGCGGAGTAATACTTTTATGTAAAGAGTTAACGATCTCTCATTGATATATCAGTATTTTATACTTGTGACAGTTAAATGAAATATTACTAGAAGGAAAATTATGAATATTATGTAAATAAATATAATAAAAAATTACAATTGAGTTTTCAAAAATTTCAGAAGAAAATTCAATTTTAATAAAAACGAAAGCTAGCATGCATTTCACTGAATTTTCGATCATTCAAGATACAAATTCATTAATTTAACTCACAATTCGTTTGCTTAAAAGAAACTTTATTTTTAAGAAAAATTCAACCTGTTAATCGACAATTTGAAGTTTCATTTCATTTAATTAGTGTAAAGATTTGATACATTTTAGACTATATTTGAAGGACAAGCCTAATTATTATCAGTCATAATAATCTTCTTCTCTAAAGCACTTTCCATGGACGGAATTGCCATTATTCCACTCCCCAAAATAAGAAAATACATTTTTACAAAGTGATTTGAAAACATAGCGACTAGATTAGACTAGAAATAAGTCAAAATTTAGACAATTTAAAAAATTCGTACTATTTTTACGTGGGTTTTTTTTTTTAATTTTTGAGAATAATGTTTATTTTTTTTTTAATTCATTTTTTCAAAATTTTAAAGTAATACGGAGTAGCAAACATTAACTCGAAGTCACTTCAGGATCCTGTATAATGAAATGATGTTTTTAATCAAAGCGTTCCGAAGCAATTCAGATTTATCGAGAAAACACGGAACAATACTCCATTGCGTGACTATTCCTTCTACAGTATAATATTTGACGGAATGCTGAAGAAAAATGATGAAGTTTGATTTGCTTGCAGATCTGCTTTAGGTGAATATGTATATATTCGAGTTGTACCAACAGAAATTAGAATACCAAACAGATTTTCAGCCTTTTATCGAATTTTTATATGGATGTCTAAAACGACAGAGACATACGATATCGAGCGCGAAATGCACTTCGCTCGGTGGTCCGTGCTTTTGCAGATGATTTGCAAATGCCTTTTAATTGGCTAGCGCAATAAGCGCGCTCGATCGTGTTATACGTTCTATATAGATATATATGTATATACATTTGGACATTACACACGCACGGGATCCCGTGCGTTTATCGCATTAAAATGCATAAAGGCCCATCGCCCCGATGACAGGAGTGACATCGATATGGAAACTCGCCGCTTCCCCGTTGCCGTTGACGCATTATCTCTACACCACCGCCGTCCCCCTCCAACTCCGCCACGTCCGCGCCTCCCTCGTTACTCGGGCGTTCGATATATTTTATTTACATTCGCAGGCATATATATATATATATATATATATATATATATATATATATATTACGTATTATACGGATGCATCATTGGCAATTCAGCGCGCGCGCGCATATGGCGTCCTGCTCGGGCCCGCATTTTCTACGCGCGCCACTGTAATGTAATGTGGGAACGAGAGAGAGAGAGAGAGAGAGAGAGAGAGAGAGAGAGAGAGAAAGGGGTTGCATAATATAATTTCGATGCAACGATAGCTGGTGGGTGGGATGCGAACGTGGGTGTATTTCCGTCCACATTCGCGGGCACCTCTATTCATATGCTCGCATTTACTTCCTCCCTGGTGAACATTGACAAATGCGCTTTTACACATACGCAGTTGGAGTAATTGAAGATTTTATCATTTTGCAGACTGTGATGCGAACTTCAATGATAATCGGTGTTATGTTTCGTACCTTGCAATTACAATAGTCATAAGACAATTGTCATTGCGCGTTGATAAAAATGACAGTCGTGCCGATGTAAAATTCAGCGTCGCAATTTCTCCATATCTTCTTCGAATTTCCTTTCTTAATTATCCCAAATTGATCGTAAATAAGGAGAAACGCGATTTTACCAATTGATTGTGCGCACTGTAGCTCACAAGAGACTGCTTGTATTTCAAAATATTGCATTTTACATGTATCAAATGAAAAAACAGTCTTTCATATAGATTGCATAAATTTTGTCAAATATTTATTAATTTAATTAGTAAAATACAGTATATTTAATCGACTGATTAAACGGATTTTCTCGATTTTTGTCCTGTGAATTAAATCTGGATCAATTTAAAAAAGCAACAATGGTTGCCTGATCGGGACAGAATATTTATTGCGAATGCGTGAGTTGCGCGTTAACGAAAACGTTGACCGAAGCACGATGGATCAATTCTGACATGCCGCGTCCGCGACGAGCGAGCAAAAAATGCACAGCATTATTACTTATAATGTTAAATTTCGAATTTTTATATTTTTACAGTATTTTAAAACTGTAAGATAGAAATTACAAAATTAAAAAAATATAACTAAAAGTATTTTTCCAAACAATATTATATTTTAACGATTGCTTACGACCGAATTCACGTTTGATTAATTTTGTGAAATTTCAGTCGAATCAGCGCCAAAACCGACTTTTATAGAAAACCCACCTCTTCACCGAATTGCCAGTATAAAAGCCGCATGCCACAATGCGTAGCCTAAACCTTTTGCTATCCATTGACTTCGTAACCGTAAAACCGCCACGTTCGTTTTTTTTCTTTATTCTTCCAACTCCGCCTAAAATTCATCAATTGAATACAGGTACATACGCGTTCGTTCGATCGGCATAAAAACATAAAGATGCGACCCACGAACTTCGCCCGTTGCACGAGACACTCGCTCGTGCATTAATAGACCCAGTCCTATAACGGCCACGGCGTTATATATATATATATATATATATATATATATATATATATATATATATATATTTATACGCGCTGGCAATTAGAACGGGACCGATAAATTGAAAGACAAGGAGGGGTTGACGGTGGTGGAGGAGGAGGACGAGGAGGACGAGGGTGATATCATCACCGTATTCGCGCGCGCCGGCCATATGCGCGCAGAAAAATGGCGACGGCATGGCTAATGGCAATTGATGGCAGAGCGCCCCGCGTTCATCCCTTAAAACGCACCTCCGCGAGATCCCCGTGTGTCGCCCTTCTCGTATACAGGCAGACGTGCGTATGTACGTGTATATATATATATATATATATATATATATATATATATATATATACTTGCGCGAGCGCACCGGGTACGCGACAGCTGTATCATAAGCGCGTGCCTCGACAGTGTAGCAGCGCCAGTCCGCTTCCGCTTTTCACGCGTTGCCGGGACGAAGGCACGGGACTGTCGGGAGAGACTCCGGGGCAGGGACGGAGAGAGGCGTCGCCGTAATGCGCGAGTGGCGAGGAGCGCGGAGAGAGGAGTCCCTAGTCTTTTTCTTTTTTTTTTTTTTTTTTGTTTTTGGGAACGGAACATATCGTTATTTATCGGTACTTTATTTATCCTCATTTGTCGGGACGACGAGGCGTTCGCCCGTGCTTACGGCCGTGCAGATGTTTTTCGTATTTTTACGGGATGGCGGGGACGATACGGTGGATGTGTATTATAATCTCCATTATGATACGGGGATAAATCTTTCTCGAGGGCCACTAAAGATGTCTAATGCGTCGGAAGCATGGGAAATTGTTAAATATTAATTTGTGCATTAATTCTAGTTTTCAAGGTGAATTATAATCGTGTTGCCTACTTGCTTATAACTATAAGTATATATAAGTTATCGGAAACTATATTCGTTTATCGATTTTTTTCTCTCCATATTTTTTATAAGTTGCAGAGCTTAATCATCGATAAGAATCACTTGATAAATTAGACTGATAAAAATTCAATATTAAATGGAAGGAAATCGATCTAAAAATGTTCGTACAATTGAATAAACAATATCGTACACTATAATGAAAACCTCTTATCGGACAATCGCAACAAATTTCCATGTACTGAAACGCGTACGTATTGTATGCCGATCGATCGATGAAAACGAAGCGCTTCAATGCACCAAACCGTCTGGGCGTTACGTTAGCTTAATAATAACCGGAGCCGCTGTGACGATAACTCGTCGTCCTTGAGTCGGCTACTCGGAACCACGGACGCGCCAATATACGAGTACGAACGACAGCTCGTGCACGGGGCGAGCGACACGGGGAATAAAATACAGGGAGAAGAATATGGAAAGGTCTCGTGGCGTCGCGCGGCGCACGGTGCGCACCCGTCGATGGCGAGAATTATGATGGGAGTGTCGGCGACACACCCGCCTCACCCGCTCTCACCCCCCCCCAGACCTCCCGCAAGAAATCTCGTTAAGCAGTCGCGACTAATGCCGGCGATAAAGGGGCAGTGCGGGGTAGGGCTGGCCTTCGCGCGTCCCCGGGGTGTGCGCCAGTTATGGAAAAACATGTGTGTCTACATATATATATATATATAATATTCTGGGACAATTACCGGCCCGATCACGTGCCGCCCCGATAAATCTCGCAGAGGGCTTGTTCCCTTTCTCTCTCTCTCTCTCTCTCTCTCTCTCTCTCTTCACTTTTACATCGCCTCGCGGAAGTCTGAGTCGCGCGGCCGCGAGGTAGGAGAAGGGGGGCGGAAGTGTCTCGTCGACGCGCTGTCATAACACAGGGGCGCCGTGGCGTTGCGGCCACGTGCCGTAGCTACGTTCTTCGTTCCTTTCTCTCTCTCTCTCTCTCTCTCTCTCTCTCTCTCTCTCTCGTGCTTGCTCAGTCGCGACCCCTTGTTAGACGCCGTTCTACACGCCATCAGCCCCAGTGAACATTCATAACTGCATTCTTCTTCCCCCGTTAGCCTTTGCGGGATTGCTTTCGTATGCGCCGCGTCTCAATGGTGCTTGTCCTGATGCTACTGTTCGCTTTATATATACATACATATATATATATATATATATATATATATATATATATATATATATATAGCGACTCAGTTATATGCTCATCACAGAATACCGGAGATATTCTTTCCCATTGTTGATCGAAGTCAAGAGAATCGCCCGTTGTCCCCGCGGCGAACAACTAATAACTTTTATATAGGAAAACTGTTTCTTCCGCTGTCAATGTATATAGTGCGCGAGGCTGTTCTATATATATGTGTGTATTTGTGTGTGCGCGCGCACGCGTGTATGTATGTGTATTTGAGCGCGAAGCGACGAGACGCGTTGTTTGTTGAAAAAATACTGTATATGAGCGGGTGCACTCCGATCTGACCGGGCGTGTGTCCGGGATTTCTTCGACCCCGTTCTCTCCGTGTGTGAGTGTGTGTATGTGCGCGCGCGTGTGTATTGTTGACAAAAGGGTTTAGGGACATGTCGATTTTCAACGTTTTATTGTTTTTTTTGTACAGTAACCTGAAGAATCGAGAAAATTTTTAAATGATTTTTCAAAAATGTTTAAAACAATTCGGACGACTAAGACGGCGATTATGCTTGATTTGTAACATAAGACAAAAGCATTCAAAATGATTAAATTATAATTTCCTACATTATTGATGGAAATAAATTGTCTGTTTATTAATTATTAATAATCAAGCCTATTATAATTAATTTATCTTTTTTTATTCGGTAGAATTAATTTATAAGTAATAACTATCATTCAAAAATAAGATTCTAGTAATCCTAACAGTCTAAGTAAAGTCTGGAAAAGAGTTTTTTGTTAAGCACTTGTATGTACACTTTGGTCAATATTAAATATGTTTTATTGTAAAAATGCCAGAGAAAATACCGGATTTCATATAAAAATAAAAAATATATAATTGAAAGAGTAAAACTTGGGCTGATCTCGTGTTGAACTTTACTGAAATTTCATCGGTATTGTGATAAAACATTACCGTCATTGTCCTACGATGATGAAATTATTTTAATATAAAGGCTAATATTTATTTGATTAATTTTCTGACTGCATTTTAAAATCTTAATGTTCTTTCACAATTAAATTATCTATCGATTCACATTGTAAATAATGCACAAAAACCAGATCATCCAGATATCATCTAAAAGTATCGAATAAGTTAAAATTTACATAGGGAGTATCTTAAATCTTACTGTGGAATCGCTAGAACCTTTGACCTTAATAAAATACCAAGAATATCCTTATTTAACAAAATTTGAGAATGTCTTATATTCTGTGAACAGGGAATTTTCAAGATTTGGCCTTGAACCAATATCGGCCATTTAACTGAAAAATCATTAATATCCCGAAATGGACGTCCATTGCAGAACGTCGTCCAAAACATTAACCCCTATCCCCTCTCTATGCCCATTAACCAGCCGTGGTTGAGCTTAATACACGTGCGCGCGAAAGTCTATACGGAAAATAAGGGAGACAAAGGAAGCGGCGCTCTGCCGCTCGAAACTATTACAATTTAAAAGTATTCCTCTGTCGAAAACAAAAGCCAAAGCCATTACCCCCCACCGCTGATGCTCGTTTCTGATTTTGAAGTTCTGCTGGAGAGAGCGCACGCGTGTGATTGCGTACGTAGTGCTATATATATATATATATATATATATATATATATATATATATATATATAAACATATGCAAGCCTTCGCCCCGCTTACTCGAGAACTTTTCCGCAGAGAGGCGTCCTATCGTCGCGGGCGCCGCGTCGACTCGCGTACGAAATATTGCAATGCGAAGAGAGAACGAAAGAGAGAGAGAGAGAGAGACAGAGAGAGAGACAGAGAGACAGAGTGTACAGTCCAGTAGTGCGGAAGTCCGAGCAGTCTAGAAATGAAGCGATCATTCGCAGACGACGACGACGGTGGTAAACCCCTCCCCCTTTACCCTGTATAAATTCGCCCGCGGGTCTACTGCGCGTGTCTCCCTCATACATCAGTAGCTCGATCGGCGGCGGCGCCCCGCTCATTGTCCCCACGCGGGGTCTCCGAGTGCATGGGTGTATGTGTGTACACACACACACACATATATATATATATATATATATATATATATATATATATATACACGAACGGGACAATCGCCCGTCTGCTCCTCCCGGCCCGAACTGCACCGGTGCATACAAGGACGTTATAATGTCGCCCCGGTGCAACGAAGCAAGGAAAAGTAGCGCCCGATCGATTTCAAATAGTGGCTCGTTTGGTCGTTGTTTGTGCGCGCGCTGTCTGTGCACGGTGCGGTATAAAAATTGATATACGATGTAGCTTAAAGTCTGGCTGATAAAATCGGTATATATATATATATATATATATATATATATATATATATATATATACATATATATATACATACATAGGGTTTTCGAAATAAAGCTGAGGAGGTTCATAGGCAGTCGAACATATCTGGGCAGCTTAATATTCTGCGTATGATCCTCTTTAACTTACCGTTATTCGGTATATGTAATAGTTATATTACATTTTCGGACTGTCGAACAGAAAAATTTCATTTCGAGAGATATGCAGTTGTACAAAAATCCTATGCAACACATAATATCTAATAAAAGCTGTTCTTTAAAATTAGGGGGGTGGGCACGAATTTTTATTTATCAACCCTCAAACGAACTATATTTCATCTTACTCGATGGGGCGTGAAATATATTATTCTCGCATGGTAAGCGGTATCCACAAATTTCTAAGCCCTGGAACGGGTGTCATGGTACTGAGAAAAGGGTTTTTTTTTAGGTAAACATAAAACGCGTGTTCTTAGTAATCCAAATACAAGAATACAATAAATTTACAGAAACAAATTTCTTTTACTATTATCATCAGTTGAATAGCTTACGAGGAGTAACAGTTCTTAAATAATATCCGAAACGAAAATAAAAGTTTTATTACATATAGAATTATATATGTATTTTATATATTTTGTATATCTTTTTTTATCAAAACGTAACAGAAATGCCTAAGAAATTGTTTATTTCCTAAAGTTAAAAAGATTGCCAGGCGTTAATGAAGAAAAATATAATTGAATTGATTAATCTCATCGAATGCCTGATAAAATGAGATAAACGAGGAGATGTTACTTGTTATACTTGAAATTAATTATTAATCCAAAAAGTATCCGTCGTTTTGAGCGTTACAAAAAAGTAAATAGTTTTTCAATCCATTGTGCGATCCGGCATTATCGTTAATCTTTTTTTCAATCTTATTACATTGAAGTCAGTTTCTAATATCGGTTCTTTCAACTCCTCAGAGCAAACTTGATAACAAGATAGCGAATAATTAAATCTCTTAGATTAATCGGATTTCGAGTTTCACTAAGAATCCCTTAAGTTGTAATAGGTGCGCTTGTTAAGGCGAATAATAAAAAATATCGATTTTGTCCCAATCTTTCGGATCGGAAATTTGTAATGGTGTTTATTTGAAGTAAATATTAAAAGATAATAGTTATTTCAATGAATAAATATTAAATTCAATGAGTAAATATTAAAAGGTAATAGTTATTTCCATTTCAATGAATGAAACACAGATTTCTTATAAATTAAGGTAAATGAATGAAACTAAAATTTATGTACTAAATTTACTTCTTGCAGGCTGCACTTCGCACTTTTCAATATTTATTTCTATTTTCAAAAATTCTTGATCTACCCAGTACGAAATAATATTTTAATAAATAACGAGTGGGACAATACGTAATGGTTTAAACATTATTCTATATCAATGAGATAATGCCGAACGTTCACAGCGAACTTTTTTTTGGCCGATTTCCTAATTAGAACTTTTTATAGAAACTATTGTTACTGCTTCATCATTTCAACAAAAAAGCAAAAACAATAACAAAGACAATATACATCTATCCCTTATCGTTAATAAGTCGTAAATCGCGGAACGGCAAAGAATCGAAAGCCGTACCGTCGACCTTCGGCGAATGAAAAATGATTCAAATCACAGCATACATTAGTGATTCCCTTATTCTCCCCATCCACGACCACTGCATGTGTATAAGTCGCAAGCATATTAAGTTATGAGTAATTTGTCAATCCAACCCCAATACGGCTATAATGTCTCGCTCCGCTCTCCCTCACGATGACAAATGCCCGGAGCGTTGCTCTTTTCTTTTTCATGGGACATTGACAACGAGACGTCGTTTTGCCAATTAGGCTGGGAAATTTGTCAAGGCGTAAATTCAATGGTTTATAATATTAGTGGTTTCGATAATTTAGTTTTAAAGTTTATTTTAAATTAATAAATATTTTTAACGGTCTTAAAGTATTAATAATATAATATATTAGCTAAAATAATGACAGTCAGACTGTCCTTATTGATATTCACCCCCGAAGAATCTGAAATAAAACTTATTGCTACAATAAATTATATTAAAAATTAAAAAGAAAAATAAAAATAATACAAGCAATATTCTATGTTAATAAAGGACAACCTGACTTTCCATACCACCTGAAATTTAGATTCGACAATTGGTGTTCGACGTTTCGAATAGCCTACGGTTCATCCTCAGGAACTACACTAATGTAGAAACTTTACTAACATAAGATATTGTTTTTATTATTTTTATTTTATTATTGTATTTTTATTTTATTATTAATTTTATTTTTATTTTTATTTTTAATTTTTAATTTTTAATTTTTAATATAATTTATTCTAGTGATAAGTTTTATTTCAGATTCTTCGGGGATGAATATAAACAAGGACAGTCTGACTCATTAAGCTAATATATTATATTATAAAGTCTGTAAAACCGACAAAAACATTTATTAATTTAATTCAGAACAGTCGATATAGGTATAATTTTTAATTCTAATATAAAATTTATTACGTACAGAGAGAGCATATATGGTATACTTAACTTATGATTTGTGAAAATTAAATTATGAATATATAAGACAAAGTAAGACAACATAGTTCCTATTGTACATAAAATTCTATAATATTATACTCTATATATTATACTTATATTATATTATAATTAATATTATACTTTTATATTATATAAATTGATGTACCTAATAAATCAATAATTCATAATTAAAAATGTGTTCCTCGTTAAAAATTTACCATCAAACTATTTTGTTAATTGTGAAAATTAATTATCAGATATATGCTTCCTTATTGTATGCAATATAGAAGTCTTTTCGTATATCGAACGGACCAACGAAACGATTTTTGCAAATAATACACGTAAGTCTCCTCTTTATATATATATATATATATATATATATATATATATATATATATATATAATTCTATTTATAGATGTATATATACATGCGCCGATAATGAACACCGCGATTAAAAGACACTTTCTCCGTCGCCCAATCCAATTGGGGCAGGGGGGGGGAGGAGGGTGTCGAGCCACCGACGGCGCGAGTGACATCTGTGTCAATATAAAGAGGAATCTTCCCGAGGGGTTGGTGATTGGTGGGGGGGAGGGGGGAGCACGCGGACCGTTTTGACGAGGGGCCGCCAAAGCCGCCAACGATGCTGCTCAAACGGGATAGCGTCCTCCTCGTCCAATCAACGATTTTATTTGGTTAATAAAACGATTATGCGTCCCCAATAGAGCCGGACTCGTTCCTGCTGCCTACACACACACACACACACACACACACACACACATACATAAATAATTCGCGCCTTTCCACCCATCCACCCATCCCCCGAAGTGCGCTCGAGCAAAAATTCCATTTACATCCATTTGTGCCGCGCGAAATTGAAAATACCGCGCGCGCGCGCGTCTGCATGTGTGTATCTATTTTCGATAGCCCCGCGCGAATTAATCCACAGACCGAGCCTGGCATTGCCAGCGCTCGTATATCAATATTGGATATTCCGCCGAGATCTCGCTCGATCGGCTCGCTGCTGAAGTTAATTCTCCTTGCTTGTCGCGCCGCCCGCCACCTCGACGTTACAGCGCGACCGTTTACTTTGGTCTTATTGCACCACCCCGAGCGTCCTCTACGCTCTCAGATATTTTAGAACTTCTTAGTTCCAAATTCATCGATCGGATTGCGGAAGCAAGTCCTGTACAATGATGTTTACACCAAGTTCCTAGGACAGATGTCCACAAGTAATCGTTTATCATCCGATTCTCAGTGGATCTAAATTCACCGGATCTTGCGAAGTGCCAATGTTCTTTGGTATAAAAAGTTACAACGCCGACGTGACCTACTGAACTAGTGTTAGAAACGACAGCCATTAGAATCTGAATTGTTGTATCATATCATTGTTGGTTCTGGTCTCAGTCAAACACGTAGAAAGTTTTCGTATTCAGAAAAATACAATAGTACTCTCATGATTCTGTCGTCGTCTTCAATCGTTTCTGGCAGCTCGGTTCTACGCGATAGCTTCGTTGAAGGGAGGAAATAATTTCAACCACGTGAGGTTATAAATTTGTTTTGATTAGCGCAGTAGTGGAAAACGCGGTATGATATTTTATCCGACAACACTGGCTATGCACTTAAATTTCAATATACTTTAAGTTAGAGGCATCCAACTATTGATCCAACTATATCAGAATTGTTTCAAAACGTGAGTTTGTCAAGTGATTTTAAGCCGAAAGAAGAAGATATCCTGTTTTGACCGTAGTTTTGCTGATTTGGTCGTTCTTAAAATCTATCATGTTAGAATACCAATATTACTCTTTTAAATACGGTTTTGTTTAGTCTAATATATTTTTTGTTTTGTTTTTTTTTTTTTTTTGGCAAACGTAACTCATTTTTAGACTTGGAAATTCGTTGATGTTGTATATATTTGAATATACTTTGATACGGCATGGATATAATTCACTAGAATAATTTTTCACATGTTTGAAAGAGTACAAGTCTCGTACCTTAAATTGATATTTGCACCTTTTTCAAGGAAAACTCAATCCAACGGATTACTTAATCTGGAAATTCGGAAGAAACAGCGTTACTTACGCTTCAAGATTAGTATAAATCCAGGGGACGCAACGTTATAGAAAAAAAATCTAAAGTCAGATTTAGATTAATTAGAGTAAAACAATCTGGAAGGTATAACCACGCTTATGTATCTCAAAAGCAGGAAAATTTTTATTGGATCGTGTAATATTTTGTATAAGAAAACTCTATATTATGCTTAATATTGCATAGGCAAGATATTCTAGCGCATAATGAACAATATATTAATTAACTCTCTCTCTCTCTCTCTCTCGACCCAGCCCTTCATCTATCTATCTACATCTATCCTCATCTTACAATGCTCACCGGTTCCAACTTTCGATCGATTTGAAAAAAGAAATATATATATATATATATATATATATATATATATATATATATATACATACATATTCCCGCGTCCCCCGTCCGTCCGCGTCGCGGGGTAAATCCGATTCAATTATACCGCTGTTAAGAGGCGAAAGAAGAGCGCGCGCGCCGCGTACGAAAAGTACGCGCCGCCGACGAGAGCGCTACAATGAATTTTAATTTCCGATTCCGGCCGCCCGGTGCCGTCGCGGTGTCTTTCGCCCTGGATGAGATTAATGTGATTTATATGCAATTTATCGCGTCGGGGGGCTGTGAGCTCGCCGGGTGGAGGTGGAAATGGCCGTAAGTATGTGTGTATGTGTGTGTATGTGCGTGTGTGCGCGCCTAAGGAATCGAAAGTACGGCGCGACCGTTCAATCGTTAAATCCGTCGATTTGAAAATTGTACGAGGAAATAAATTTCCGCAGTCACCGTTATGAAGATTGGGTTTCCTGGTCTTTTGAAGAAATATTTTGTGGTAAATTGTTCTTATGTATGCTTAAATGGAATATCTTGGAAATTATGTAAAAGAATATATTGTATTCTACCTGTATTGAGTTTTAAAAACGATTAATATCTCATTGTACCTTTGGTATTTAGATTTTCAGATAATTATCATTGTACATAGATTTTCCAAAGTAAAACATCTTTGATGGATCTATGATCATTATATCTTCTTTCTTCTATTTCATTGTATTTTACTACATGATTGAGCTTTTTATATTCGATTATAGCCCGATCATTCCATTTATTTTATTCTTGTATATTAATCAATTCATTTCACTTCATTTTATCCATAATTGCTCATGTAGTATTATACTTACAGTATTTGACAATAACACAATTTAGTTCAATTTGATAAATAATTGATATTATTACATGTTTAGTGGAATGATATAACCTTATCAAAGGTTTCACAGTTACGCAAGTATTCCATTCACGCGACAAAGACAATAAATTAAATCAAAAATAATAGATAACTAAAGATTTAAATTATATCTTCATCTCAAAATTGCGTCTAAAGAGAACGACTAAGATTCACTAATGTGTGTTTAAACAGATCTTGCCCTGTTTCAGTCTATTATGAAGTCTGATTTTGTTAAAGAAAAGCCAGGAAATGAAAAATCTCGAAAATGTATGCCGCCCAGTAGGGCAGCCTGCATTTTCAGACAGTTTGCCCATTCGCGGACAGAACGAAAATCACACGGCACACGGCTCGGCAGTCAAAATAAGTGTCGAGCAGTCGTGTGCAGGTTCGAAATTATGACCGCTAGGAGGATGTCCCGGGTCTCGTTCAAATATCCCGGTCGCTCGCGATACCGCAGAGCGTTCGCCCCCTTTCGGCAAACAACAATCGATTCGCGCAGTACGCCATACCCCCATGGCATACAGCGTGGCTCTTTTGCTGATATATATATATATATATATATATATATATATATATATATATCGGTTCTCTCGTCATCTTCATCATCGCCCCGGCGAATTAATTAAACACTTCGCCCGCTCACGGAATTCCGCGCCATGCCCCCCCCCCTGCCATCCCTCGTGGAATTGCAATGGTCTCGAATAGAAATATATATATATATATATATATATATATATATATATATATACAGCGTGGGAGGGAAAGATCGTAAACCCGAAGCGCACAGAGAGATTATATATATATATATATATATATATATATATATATATATATATATACATACATTTGAACACCGACTTGGATATAAGTGTACGGGTGTGTAGACGTACGTAGTGAGGGAGGGGAGGGGGCCACGATGGCTGCGGCGCGAGAGAAAGCGGATAATTCGCGACGACGAAATTGAGATAGAGATACGATGAGGCGATGAGGGGCGGGGGCAGGCAAGAGAATCTAGTGGGAAGAGAGAGAGAGAGAGAGAGAGAGAGAGAGAGAGAGGACGCGAGGCTGGGGGCGGGTGGGTGAGATGGGAAACTGCTCAAAAAGGATAAGGCAGCAAGTCGCAGCGGCGAACGGGAAAAACAGAGGAGAGGAGAGGAAATGAGCGGAATGAGCGAGACAGAGAGAGAGAGAGAGAGAGAGAGAGAGAGAGAGAGAGCGAGTGAGGTTAGCGAGGGGACGGCGGCGCAGCAACGGGTAGGAGGGCGAGATTGCCTTTAATCCACCGAGATTTAATACGAGCGACAAATTTTCAGGCGAATTAATGGAATACAGCGCACGGAGCGCGGGATTGGCGCCGCGGAGATTATTGTATGCCGGTTTAACGGCCGGGATCTCTCGTACCCTCCCTACCTTTCTCCCCCCCACCCTCCCCCACCCTCGATCCCGCCATCCAGTATTATATCCGCCTGTCTTGAGTTCGCCCCCTTCACCAGCCCACCTCGCCTCCCCCTCCCTCCGCAACCCTCAGTCACCCTACCGTTTCCTTTATCCAATGCTGTATCTTCGAGCGAGCGAGCGAGCGAGCGCGCGCGCGCCTGCCCGCGCTATATACCCGGCGATTTTGACGATGCCATTGAATTTCAATACGCGCGCGCGCGCGCGCTTTTAGTCATCCGAATTTCAAACGATCTTCAACTCTCTTCGCGATTATATATGTATGTATGTATGTATATATATATATATATATATATATATATATATATATATATATATATACACGGAGAAGCGCTTTGGCTGCGCGCAAAGTTTTAATCTGTTTCGGGACGACGGGCGCCCGCGCCCGATTCGGGAGCCGGGACATAAAATTGAATATGGATCGAAGAGAGGCGCGCGGGAGTCGCGCGAGGCGCCTGAATGCTTAATCGGGGAAATCGCTCGGGGGTGCGGGCGTGGATGGATATACAGTTATATGTAGCTGTTCGACGGTTTAGCCGTCGATGTTATTCGAAAGTTCGCGTAATTCTTACGAATCCATTTATCTATGAATTGAGAAAACTGGCACACGAGTGTAATTCTATTACAGCGTTAGTATAGATACTTTAGAATATGGTTGCCAATAGTATGAGCTCATCTTAATAACTTTGGTATCTATCTATAATTGAAAATCAAAGTTTTCAGAAAGTTCATTTAATTTAAAAATTTTATAGAATAGTTTAAATAATTTTAATAGAATCGTTCATTCTTGTTCAGACATTCATTGTGGCACTGAATTACAATAATATTTTTAAAAATGTAGACATACAGATTTTTACAATTTAGTGTTTGAATTTAAGAACTGAAGAATTTGTTTTTTAAAATTTCTTCATTATATATATATATATATATATATATATATATATATATATATATATATAAAATAAAAAGTTCCATATATCTATAGTTAAAAAAATAATTCTAGAAGAAATAAAGAGATTATAGATAGAAGAAAATAGCTAAACATACGCTTTTTTTTTAATTATATGAAAATTATCATAGATCATCACGTCAAGCTATATTTAAATGTACAAGTAAACGTATATGTTAAAGTTCATTTGGCTGTGACATACGCGTGACTGATAACCACATAAGATTGACGTTGTGTGGAGTTGGAACACTGAATTCGTAGCATATATATATAATATAGTCGATCATACATTCGTATTAACACGCTATGGGCTGACTAGATTATATTATATAAATAGCTTACTTATCTATCGGTTGTGAAGTCAATAGAAAAACAACAATTTGCTTCAATACCATTCATATCTGACCCGATTCTAATTTCTATGATTTGAAGCTTTATATGATCATGTCTAATAACAGACTGAACGCATGGACTCGGCAGAATATGAAATACGCCAGCAGCCAGATCCCAAGTGATAGAATAGCGGGAGTCTTTTCGCGCTTTAGAATATTATCATTCGAATATCATCTCTTTTTTTAATTATGCAATTTAAGCTGATACAGATGTAGAATATTAATTTTTATTTTTCAATAACCTACAATTACAAAACCCATAATTAAAAAGAAAAAAAAAACAAATTAATTTAACGAAATTGGAAAGCTCGTATTTTTTACTTCTGAAGCTTCCAGCGTATTATGCTCAATCGCTCATCTCATCCACGCTATCAACTCGTAAAGGCGTCGCGCGATAAAATATTAAATTACCGGCTGTATTTTCTCCGAGCTAATTTCCAGTCTACCGCGATCGTGCACAGTCGGCTGAAACAGTGCGCCAATCCAACAGCTCGTGAGTTTGCGTGATTAGTTGAAAAAAAAAAAAAATGGCCTTACAATCGACCTTCGGCCTCTTTTCCATCGTCGTTCTTTCGACCCTCGTAACTCCGAGAATTACAGGTAACACGCCCTTCTAATGCCCTATTCAACGCACATAATATAATACCGAAGCCGCACGCGCGTCTCAGCAGAGTCTAAATTTTGCGCACCGCTCTTTCTTCCCACCCACAGAGGCCGGCCGATCGTCGTCGGACGTCGAATTCCTGGTGTCCGACGGCCACAGGATCATCCACGTGCTGGGCAACGGCGGCGCAAGGCGAGAGTACCCGACTAACGCCGGCGCGATCGCCGACCTGTCCTACCATTACCGCCGCAAGCTCGTCTACTGGATCGACGCGGCCGAGGACGAGATCCGCGCCCTGGCGCTCGACGACGCGAGCGGCCCGCCCGCCGGCTTCGCGGGGCGTCCGCCCGGCGACTGGGAGCCCGTCGCCCTGGCCGTCGATTCCCTGGGCGACAAGCTCTACGTGGCCGACGCCCTCGGCGCCAAGATCGACGTCCTCGACCTGGCGGGCCGCGGCCGCGCCATCCTCCTCGGCGCCGGCCTGACCCGGCCCCTCGACCTCGCCCTCGATCCCGTCGAGGCGCTGCTCTTCGTCCTGGACGGGGCGCGCGTCGTGCGCGCCCGCCTCGACGGCAGCGAGCCCCGGGCGATCGTCGAGCGCGGCGCGCGGGCGCTGCCCGGACTGTCGGTCGACGCCGCCGAGGGCAGGCTTTACTGGTCCCGAGCCGCGGACTCGTACGTCGTCTCGTCCAGCTACCTGGACGCCGGCCCCTCGGCGCCGCGCC
This sequence comes from Sycobia sp. Sy_11, assembly GCA_018907035.1. Lineage (NCBI taxonomy): Eukaryota > Metazoa > Arthropoda > Insecta > Hymenoptera > Epichrysomallidae > Sycobia > Sycobia sp. Sy_11. Next base: position 746,489 of record JACCIC010000024.1, on the reverse strand, counting down.
CCGTGCGCAACGAGACCGCCGCCCCCGGCAACGCGACCTGGGCGCGATTCGCCGCGGTGCGCGGCGCCGTCTACTGGGCCAGCGACTTCCTGGGTTCGGCGGCGCGCCGCGCGGCCTGCGCGACCTCGGGCCGACGGCGCGTCCCGGCGCTGCCGGCCATCGAGGCTCTGGCGCCGCCGTCCTCGTCGCCGCGACCCGCGCCCGATCCGTGCGCGAACGGCGGAGGCTGCGCGCGGCTGTGCCTGCGGCGCGCGGCGGGCCGTCGCTGCGCCTGCGACGTCGGCCAGACCCTGGCCGGCGACGGGCGGGCCTGCGACTCGGCCGTGAGCGAGCGCCTCCTCGTCTACGCCCAGCCGGGCGTCCTGAGGCTCGGCCTCGCCGCGGCCAGCCCGGACGAGTACCCGTACTCGCCGATCGTGCCGCGGGCGCGCGGCGGCGCCCTCGGCGATTTCGCCTACAGCTTCGCCGAGAACTACCTGTATTACGTGGAGAGGCCGGCCCTCGGCGACGAGGTCGTCCGCAGAGCGCGGCCGAACGGGAGCGCCGGCGAGGCGTTCCGAGCGGGCGGGGCCGAGGGCTATCAGAGCCTGTCGATCGATGGGACGACCTCGCGGCTGTATTACGCGGACGCGGGCGCGGGCGCGATAAGCTGGACGGGGACGGGGAGCGCGGCCGGCGGCGCCACGGTCGTGCTGAGGGGCCTCGAGCGGCCGGAGGACGTGGCCGTGTATCCCGCCGGGGGCCTGATCTTCTTCCTGGTGGCGGACGGGAGCGCGGGCGTCCTCGCGATCGGCCGAGCCACCACCGAGGGCGGGAATCTGACGATCTTCCGGGGCGCCCGACTGAGGCGCAGCTGCGGCTTCGCCCTCGACCACGACGAGGGGCGGATCTACTGGTGGGAGTGGAGGAGTCCCGCCGTCCGCAGCGCCGACCTGGACTTCGGCGACGCGGGCGCGATCGAGACGCGGCACACGGCGCGCGTCTACGCGCTCGACGTGGACGCGAGCTGGATCTACGTGGCGACGAGCCGCAGCGAGGGCATACGCAGGCTGGACAAGCGCAGGCCCGAGGCAGGCCCGGCCGAGCTGATTCTGGCCGACCCGGCCAATCGGATAACGAGGCTGAGGGTCTTCGACGCGGGCGCGACGCGGCGGAGGACAGCCGCGGCGGGAGGTGGACGAGGCGAGGATGGGAGGCGGGGCGTCACGGGGCCCGCCGAGGTCGGCGGGAACAGGACCGGGACGAGCGTGGAGCTGGGCATAAGTGGCGTGTAATTGGATAGCTACGCGATTAGATGTATTCGAGTGTCAATTGATAAACGTTCGGCTTTTTTTCTAATATTTGTGAGATTCCGTGGCGAAAAAATAAAATCATCTGTCGTTTGCTTCGCAAAAATCTATATGAATGATTCATTTTATTTACTAGTTTTTAGTTCTTTGCTGAATTTTCAGACCTCTACGTGTACTAATAATATGTTCAATAATAACTGAAATCTAGATATTATCAAAGTAGATCGTACGAGAAAATTTTGAATATTATTAAACAAAATATGTATATTACACAGAGTCAAAATCTTGATCTTCGTAGGATGATTATTTGGAAGATCCTTATTTTGGTCCAATTCGCGTACATCACGATGCTGCAATTATATACTTTCTAATTATTTAAACAATAATAATAATTATCAGTAATTAAATTGTAGAGCCGAAGCTTCGTTCAATAACTGCTGCGATACTGTACATAATTGAAATAATAAACTGATAAAAATTCCAAAGAATTCAAGTCACTCTTGAAAATTAATTTCTTATTCGAGCATTTGTAACGTAACATTGCAAGACGAGATGTAACAACTATACTTATCTATCACGTTTCTCTCGTTCTACCCTCGACTACACGTATATAATATCGGCTCGGTTAAGCAAGACCAAATTACACGCGACAAAGTGGCACAGTTTCCCTACTAATGCTGTCTCCTCTCTCTCTCTCTCTCACCCTCTCTCTCCATCTCTCTCACTCTGGCTCTCTCGTCCTCCATCCCTTCCTCCCTCGTCTCGTATTTCTCCAAATAGGGCGTAAAATTCGTCCTCCGAAATACCAAGGCGCGCATTCGCTTACGAGTCGAAGACTGCGCGACAGCGGCCGTGCATTAATAACCGGAAGTACTCGGCGTGCTAGAGGGAAACAGTATCTTCCGACCCCCCCCTTCTCCCCAACCTCCGCCAACCGGTGTCGATACACGAAAAACCAAAAAAAAAAAAAAAAACAAAACAAAAAAAATGACGGCCCCTCGAGAAGCCCGCGCGAGCGCGATCAGTCGAAGAGACGACGCGAGGGCGAATGGCTGGAGTAAGATGAGGGGGGGGGGGGTGAGGGGCGCAAAAAAGGGTAACATTATTGGCTTTTAACGACTATTATAATCCCGTGCGTACGCGCGTCCCCTTACAATTTTAAGTGTATTGTACGTATATTTCGGGCTCGCGAGAGTTGTGTTACGCTTACTTCGGGCGACCGCGGATATATTTTTAGACCGCCTCGCCGTCCAACCGTAAAATTTCCCCTCGCTCTATGAGCGCGCAAACGTGGTGTCAATTCCCGTAAACGAGTCGTCGTGTTCTTTTTTCGTTTTTCTTTCTTCGTTTTTTTTTTTTTTTTTTTTTTTTTTTTTTTGAATCTTGACAAACAATAATCGGCCGCCACGAAGACAGCACGGTATATTACGGTGGAAATTATTACCCCGTAATTTCCCATAAGTCGTTTACGACAAACCGTGACGAAACAATGAAGGAGGCGGAAGAAAAGAGGGAAAGAAGTTTCACGGAGGCGTATAAGTCGCGTATACTGTTTACGCGAAAGAACGAAATCCGTTCCTGCGCCACGCTACGGGCTAGATCTCTTATTTCGAAAATCGCTCGCAGCGGCGCGGCAACGTCTATAGACACATACATACGTACATCCCTCCCCTCGCGACGCTTAATCATTATGAGTTCGAATAAATACAGACGCTTTATTTTTGAAACGAGTGATAAATCCAGGGCTTGACAGTGATATAAACCGAAAGTCTGCGCGTTACGTTTCTAATAAACCATATATATATATATACATATATATATATATATTCAGAGCGTCTATTTAAAAGACTCCCGGTATTTTATGTTTAATGATTTGAATTAATGCTTATTATTATACAATTAGGTTAAATTCGAAATCTTTGATATAGATCGTAGTTAAAATAAAATAGCATTACGCCTTGTCGAGCTGTTTACTAACAAGTGGAATACTACAGTCAACGGAGAATCAATTGCTTCCGAATTGGTACGGTGCGATAGTCGTATAATAAAAAAAAAAAAAAAAAAAAAAAAAAAAATGCATCGCCTTTTTCTCATGCCGATGTCGTTTGTTTTTTTCGTCGCTAATATTATTAAAATAGATTATATATCGTACGGTAAATTACATGGCGTAAGATGGATTGGATTTTCAGCCCGATAGTACACGAGAGACCTCGACACTTGTCCCGTGCGTCGCCCAACAAGTGTACCAGAGAGAAAGAGAAAAGAAAAAGAGAACAAAAGAGAAGAGCGAATCTTCGCTCCGTGTAGATGAAAGGAAGAAAAAAAAACCTCAACGCACCCCCTCTAAACTCGTCAGCTCCTCGTTTATAAATATATATATATATATATATATATATATATATATTTAATCTTGACGCATCCTCCGCGTTCTTCCCTCCTCCGCTCTCCCCTCTCCACGGGGCGCTTCGCGCCTTCCATAATAGAAAAAATACACTTTCGGAAGCGACCTCAGCGCGCCACCGTACGTGCCAGCATCCCCGGCAGCTGGTACAAAGAACTTGACGGCACGGCATGAGGGGGGGGGGGGAGCGGACGAACAATGCGCGCCTACAAGGGAAATATTATTCCAAACCGACGCGCTTCCCTCCGTTCCTCCGATCACCCGCGCATTATACTCATATATGTATATATATATATATATATATATATATATACACGCGTGCGTAGCGAGAGCGAGATAGATATTTTTAAGACGCGCGTGCGGGTGGCTCGTCCGGCCGGGGAACGCCACACTCGCCCGCTTAATTCGAACCGACGGCTCGTTGTCGTCATATTAATTACGGGATGACGCGTCGACTCGGCGGCCCCGGGGCCTGCAGTTGACTACCCTATATATCGCGTATATTATATGTATATATATATATATATATATATATATATATATATATATATATATATGCGTATGCATGTGTACGTATTATAAGTTACTTCTTCCCAAACACTGGGCCTCGATGATCTCGTTCGACGTGCTATTATTAGCTCGCTTATACGCGCTCACGTATTCCCCGCGATACAGCTAAATTATATACAGCTCTTGTACTGCTTCACGTTTCATGGTTTCCCCCTTACTTCTTTTTCTTCTTCTTCTTCTTCTTCTTCTTTCTTCTTTTGTCTGTTTTTCTTTCTTTTTTTCCAGTTCACAATTATTATGTGCGCTTGCGTCCGCGCACAGTATGATGTATTATATATATATATATATATATATATATATATATATATATATATATATATATAATGTACGCGTGGGCGTTTTATTTTCGAGGCACATATTATGATACCCGTTTATTGTATATACGTATTATATTATACGGCGCGCAAGGCCTGCGCGATTTCTACGGGCGCGACTCGTGGTTGAGATCATACGCGGACAGTTTGTATAATAATACCCGCAAGACAGGTAGACAGTTTGAAAGATTTTAAAGTAAATATATATATATATATATATATATATATATATATATATATATATATTATAAGCTGTACACAGGTGCATGTCCTGCAGCAATATAATACTAATCAATATAATAATTGTACGTGATCGCAGTGGGACTGGTGAGTTTAATTATGTGCGATCCTGAGTTTGGAAAACAAAAGGCTTTATTGGATGGAACATAGCCATTTTTATATTGCGAATGGAAACCTTGAGACTTGAATTGGGACGAAAAATATGAATTTAATAGCAGTATAAATTGCTACTTAATAGTAGTATAAACTTTTACAATTCTATAAAGTTAAAATATCTGTATTTAATTAGCTCTGTTTACTTTCAAATGTAACCAAATATTTTTAATAAATGCTACTTTAGTATCTGTTCTGAGGCTGTAACTCGTATCCAAAATTGAATTATTTCTAATTATTGCTATATTTAAATCTTAATAAACAGCACGAGACTCATAGGAGCATTCGGAAAATATGATTTCGTTAATGCCAAAAGATAAAAGTCTATACTTAGATGAATATCATTTTCATGATTGAGAGTTTCCACGAAAATTAACATCCCATGCTGCGTGTATATATATATATATATATATATATATATATATATAGATATATATATACGTATGGTTTTAATCAGCCACTGCGAGGTCATATCCAGGAATCGATTGGAATTTTAATTAAACAAAGACCGCCGTGGCTATCGCCGCCTGCAACGGTGTAGGGGGGTAATGCCGTTACTATGTAGATTCCTCGATATATAACAATTCGCTGTCTCGTTCTCTCTCTCTCTCTCTTTCTTTCGCCATATCTATCTCTCTCTCTCTCTCTCTCTCTCTCTCTCTCTCTCTCTCTCTCTCTCATGCGCACGCATCGATCGAAATCGACAGTACTACTATACAAGTGGATACAGTGTGGCGGTAGCGCGGCGCGCATTCTCCGGGCTCGCGAACGCGCGAATTCGTATTCCGCTCGCCTCCAACACCACGGCCATATCCTAGATTTACCCGAAAAAGAAGGAAAGGAGCGAGAAGAAAGAAGACGAAAGAAAACGGGGAGATACGCTTTTGTATGTGTGTCCGCGTGGACGCGCGTGTGCGATAGAGAGAGAGAGAGAATGAGCGGGGGGAGGGGGATTGGAAAGAATGGGGGAGGGGATATATGCCTCTGGTATATTCCGAATTCAGTTCAGCGTGCCTGCGATCTGAATTTATTAGTTTTAATAAAACGAAACAACTCGCCCGAATAAATATTCATAGGATTGTGTGTGTGTGTGTGTGTGTGTGTGTGTGTGTGTGTGTGTGTGTGTATGTGTGTGTGGCAGACGGAGAAAGAGAGGGGAGGGGGAGACACGGAGCGAGAGAGAGAGAAAGAGAGGATCTTTTAAGAGGAGAGCTAGCAAATCCGAAGAATTTCGCGAAGGGAACATCGCTCTCGCTCTCGCGGGCCATTAGCAAGATTGGTCGTAGCTTTGCGAAACGAAACTCGAATAATGTCCCACGCTCGAAAATTCCTGTATAGCTTCGGCCCCAAAACTATATATGAGCGCGCAATGTCTCATATATAAGCGCGCATATATATATATATATATATATATATATATATATATATATATATATTTGTATATATACACACACATACATTCACATGTACATATAGATATAAAAGATATAAAGAGAGGGGCGAAAGACGGAGAAGTGGAGAGAATCGCCCCATCCCAGGCTGTATTAGAGTGCAGTGGAAGCCGAAACAATTTTTACGCCTCGCTGATGGCGCGCGACGTTTTATATTACAGACCACCGAGTTTTGCTAATAGCGGATGCGCGAGCGCGGCTGTCGGTTTCGGCATTAGACAAATGCCTGCCCTCCCTCCCATCACACTCCCTCTCTCTTTCTCTCTCGCGCGCGCGCGCGCGCGCAAACACAGGGACCGAGGAATGTTCACGCTGCTCGATATAATGCTTTTAACTTTGCGATCGCTGGCGAGGTCGTGCTTTCCGAACTGTTTCGAGAGCGTTTAGTTTCCCAAATGTGCGAGTTACTCCCGTGTTGGTATGAGCGAGAGAGAGAGAGAGAGAGAGAGAGAGAGAGAGAGATATGGAGGTTAAACGTTATTTTTGGAGAACAGCAGCAGTTTCAACGACCGCGGGGTCAATTAATTGATCGAGAGCTGCGGGTCCGTGTATAGTCACGCAAAATTTGTCGTAAACGCGAGTGCAGTATGGTTTTATCGAATTATATCTGTGTGCGTATAAAATACGGCGGTTTTTATTTTTCCAATGCGTCTATTAATTTTATTAACATTATTTATCTGTAATTTTTCCAATATTTACGCAGTCGTAATTATTATGATCGACATAAATGCAAATTATAATAGTCTATGATGAAAATCTTGACAATTAGTTTGTATTTTAACAATGAAAGTACTATAATAATATTAGTCTGAAATTTCGTTATATACCTCGTCTAAAATTCAGGTTGCATTTTGACTTTTGGGTTATTATTGGTATTTTTCAGAAAGAATCAATACATACGATTCGTTTACAAATACTATCTTGTATATCTGCCAATAGAAACGCATAATTAATGAAATAAATTTCTTTATCCATAAGCTTCCAATAATCGAAATACTCGTTTCCTGAAATTTTGTCCGTTAAAAGAGGCTCAAAGTACTCATCAGACGATGTCTGATATTTCAAATAATTACCCTAAAAAATCCCATAAAAATTTCGAATTTATCGATTAGAAATTGGAATGTTCATACTTTATATTGCGGGGAGAAATGAAAATGACATTACTTGCCAAATTCCATACTATTATTCTTACGTAATATATTTTCCACACCTCGCATTATGCAACTCGATTGTCCACCGATCAAATGCATGCATACACACTTCTAATCGAATCTTCCACGAGAAAAGCAAAACCAAAAACAATCCCGACGCCCTGCGATGGAAAAGAGCTCGGAGACGCACGAGATAACTTCGATAAACGCCGAGCTTCCCCCGGGGCCAGCGTGCCGCCCCCGCCGTGCGTCCTCCGACCGAGCGCGCAATTCTAATACACGAGCTGACAATATATATATATAGAGACCGTAGCCGTCGCAAAAAGAACAAAAAGAAAACAAAAAAAAAATTACAAATTAAATTCTGAAACGAGCAATTACTGCTGCCCATCTCCGCCCCCAGCACCTCCCCGCGAGATCCATTCTTCTCGCGCCCCGCGGTGAGAAATAATAGCCGGCCCATAAGCGATTACACCGCAACCGGCGCGGCGGGTGCGTAAAGGGGCTCGGCGGCGAAAGGGGTACTCGGCGCCAAACGGGGGCCTTCGACCCTCTCACGGTTCGATAATGTAATCAGTCTCTAAACCCCTGCGCCCCCTCCCCAACTGCCGATTCCCTAACCAGAGCGCCATTCGTGTACGCGCCGCTCTCGGGATGGGCGGGTGGATATTGCGCGCGACGGATATTGGCGAAATTGTAAAGATAGGACTGGCCTGCCTGGTGCGCGAGGTCCGTCCGGCTCGAGCGTTAACTCGTTCGGGAGCCCCTGCCCCTTAGCCCTACCGCCGAAGACCGTTTTTTCGCAGTCGAATTTTCAAATTTTCCGCAAATAGAACGCTTTGCGACGGTCTCGTTGTCAATTGGACGGGGCGAGCGGCTAGAGGATCGGCAGGATTTTTGTTTTTTTTTTTTTTTTTTTTGGACTTCATTTTATTTGTACGAGAGGAGCATATCTGTCGGTATAAGCGTAAAATCAAATTTTTACGAAGACTAAACATGCAAACGTACTTTGTAGTCTGGCTCACGGTTCAATAAAAAAAAAAAAAAAAAAAAACAATTTATATAGCGTGTATCAATAATAATATCGATATAATGATAATCAGAAAGACGATTTTTCAACATAAAATCTCTTACCTTAGGCACTTGTTTCGATGTCTATTAAAGATTGATAAAACTTTTACGATACCACACCGCTAAAAAAGATACTTATTTAATCCAACTTGCTATATCGATTGCTAAACAAATTATGTCAAATATATATTATCTGTAAATATATTGCAAAAATAAGAAAGTCGCGCGTTTGCATTAAAATGGCCAATTTGCCTATCTGCTGATTAGGCAAACTTGATGGCTGAGCTAGCCCGAACGATAAAAGAAAATGTATTACACGAGTGGAACGATATTTGATAAAGAGCAATTTTCTTTTAATTATAAAATATCTGTGTATCCCCTTCGATTATAATTGAATCGTGCCAAGATTACGAATTTAAGAATTAAACACGTTACGCCCGAGGGACACGAGTCGAAATCACATTTCGTATAATGAGGAGATTCCAATGAATATGAAAAATATACGTATCTGCCTGAATATTAACAAATTTGACGCCGCCGTTAATAAAGCAAATTATTGCGATAAGTGAAAAATGAAATCTTTTATAGCTGTGTTTTATGGCTTTATTCGACGTCTTCAATCTTTTTACGGCTGCCATTACGAACGCATTAATCTCGCGATTACCTCGCCGAGGCCACGAGAATGGAGAGAGAAAAAAACTAACTTAACTTGGACGTGTTGAAATTTTTGTTTTTCAATTAGCGACGAATGAAAAAAAATCAACAAAAAAAAAAAAAACGTAATAATGGAAATCGCGACGAGACGAAATCTGTTCGTGAATGTGAATCCGCGTCGTTCGTTCGAAGAGTACACGAAATTTCGGAGGAAAGGGAAATACTCGATTAATAATAAACGCCTGTGTGCGGTTCGGTCGTTCGAGCACACGTGCATTTAAATTAATGATAAATCCGTATATTAAGAGTAATCCAAATTTTTAGTATCGTCGGTGAATAACTTTTATGACACGAATATATATATATATACATTTATCTTGGTGAAAGAAATTTTACGAAATCATTATAAACGATTATTATAGGTAGATAGTATATATGCATGGTTTTCTTCTTCAAAATCAAGATATTCAATATACAGAGCGTGATAAAATTCGTCGACTCGTTAAAAAAAAAACACCAAAACAAACACAAAAAAAATTAATTTATTATTTATCTATTTTTATTTTATAGTCGTGTATTTATGAAGATATACTATATATATATATATATATATATATATATATATATATATTATATATATATATATATATATATATTATATATATATATATATATCTCGCCGTTCGATCTCTTACTCGTCGTCGGAAACGAGTATATCCACGGCCGCCGCGGCAATTTTTACGCATATCTCGCGGGTATAATCTAAAAAAAAAAAAAAATAAAGGCGAATCGTGGGCGGGGAGTGGAAGCTGGATAGGAGGAGGGGTGGGGGGAGAGCAGAGGCACAGATCGGACAGAATATCGCGTAATATAATAAACGCGCGGCGGCACGCATCGCCGGGGCGATATTACACGCGCGGTATTTACGAAGCACCGAAGCTCAATTTATAGAACGCTGTGGCCAAGCTTATTTTTAGCCCATATCGACTACGAACAGAGTTTATAATATCGTGTATAATTATATATATATATATATATATACACGTACGTATGCATATGTATTTATTATAAATATATAATTTATATTTATAGGAATATGCCTCGAACGCGAGGCAGTGCGCGAGAGAGCGCGTGCGCGCCAGAGAGCGAGCGAGAGAGTGTGTCGGGATGGGTGGGGGGTGGGATCCTCGCTGATGCACATTTTTATTATCGTTATACACCTTCCTCGAGTTTCACGATGGCCGTTCCTTTTATATTAATAAGGCCCTCCGGGATTTTATGGCGGCACTAAAAGGGTATAAAAACCGGTTGTGTTGTTGCGAGAGAGAGAGAGAGAGAGAGAGAGAGAGAGGAACAGAGAGAAGGGGAGAGAAAGAGAGAGAAAGAGTGAGATCAGAGCGCGCAAAGTGATTAAATTATTAAAAATAATATTGAAAAAAAAAGGATCGCAGCGCGCATACTCTCTCTCTCTCTCTCTTTCATATTTTATTTCGCCGCACTGGTGTCCACCTTTTACATATGTACATATATATATATATATATGTAAGCGCATCGGCCGCAGCCGCGCGAGAGTAGCGAGATGTTAATTATATTATCGGGTATAAACTGCGGAGGAAACGAGTCGCCCCCCCCCCCCGAGTATGTGAGACGTATACACAAAGTGTAAAATGACTATGACCGGTACTACGTGCCGCAAGAAAAGTCGCGCGAGTTAATTTTTAGATAATTAAAAATGAAAATGAATAATAACGAAAAAAAAAGAAGGGATAAACGAAAGAAGTAAGTCCAACGAGAATTGCACGAGACGCAGTTTGTTTATATCGAATTTGATTATTTATATTCTTCAGATGTACTTGTAATTTTTTTTTTTTTTTTTTTTGCTGAACTTGTACCGAGAGGAGCCTGTCAATGTATAACGAGTCTTCGAGTCGGCCAAAGTCGATGATTCGATCGCGCAAAAAGGGACAATGTAAAACCTGCTCTTATGCGTCGAGAACTTTGTACATCGATAACGTTAAGATACGTCGATCAAATGGCCAACGGGACGTCAGTTTTCATGCTATGCAGTGACTAATAATAATGATAATTTTTCCCCTTCTCCGGAATGAGAATTCGGCTCGTCGAAGTGTGAGTAGCGGCGTAACTCTCCCGCTGAATCTCGACGACGCGTGGGATAAATTAATGTTTCATCGAATTGCAGCAATTTATCTTTTATAAGTATACAGACGTCATTGTCCATAATGTAAAGGTTGCCACGCATTATTCAATCAGTAGCCCTTGAAATTGAGTAAAATCTGTAAAAACTTATTTATCGGTAGGTTCCTGCGGGAACGCAGGTACCGAATTGCCTTAAATTCGAACATTGGACTTTTCACTGAAAAAGCAGAAATAGTACATGTTCGTCGAACGTTCTTCGCGCGGTCAACTAAAAATTCCTTCTTTTCTTCACGCGACAAAAATATATTCAACAATATTCTCAATTTTGAGTTCATTTGGTCCATCGTACCAATCCATACACTAAGCGAATTGGAATTCCGTGATTATGTTTCTGACTACAATTTCAAGTCGTGTGTATTAATAAAAAAATTAATAAAAAAAAATAAATCAATAAATTAAAAAAATTGAACTCTTGGAGATGTATCTAAAAAAAAAAAATAATTGAGACCATTGTGTTTTATATCAGGAAAACGCGCTACAAGGCTGTTCGCAAGTTCAAAAGCAATTTAAGAATTAAGAAAATATCAAATAATTATTCCACCGTTTATGAATAGCGTTTAATGAAATATCACGTTATGTATTTGAATTATTTACTGATTGTACCTTTCTTTCAACAGTCTAATAGATGTTCGTCTTCTAATTTCTTCTTTCAATTTCTTGTCCATTTGATTTGAAATAAATGACGCGAATGCACAATAATAAAAGAAAAATTATACGTAAACAAAAAACTTCGCGCCGTAAAGATACCGACTGAAGCCCTATATGCGGCGCAAATGTATGACGATTCGGTGATATTAAGGCGTGAGGTACTAATTCGTGCGAAATGCGAAATATTGAAAAAATACCCTCGAAAAAGCTATGAAAGACGATTTTAAAATAATTGCATATAAATTTTTTTTTTTTTGTTTTTTTGGCTAGTCAAAGACATACATACACTGCTGATGTGTATGGCATTAATTCTGAAATACAAGGTGTTACAGCTCCTCGTCCACTGCCAAGTGTCGGTAATAATCTAGTGTTTCGTGATGTGCTAGTACTAAAAGTGTCGTTTGGTGGGAGAAACCGTTCTGTATTATTATAAATTAACGTTATCACATTGGATGCGTGTTTTGCATGGGCTAAATCACGCGACACGAAAAAGTAACGCAATCTCATTATTCGATAAATTGCGCTACTTATCCATAAATGTCATTTACGTCAATTGCCGAAGAAGCAATTTATTCCTAATTCCGCCGACTGCTGCCTCTCGTCGGGGCGCCAAGATGCGCGGGTCCCTGCCCATAAGAGACAGCGAGGCTCGTACGCAGCGCTCAGTAATAAAGAGATCATATAATATATATATATATATCTACGTTTTGCGCAAGATGTTATACAATAATGGTTGCGTCGAGCGCGCTCGGTGGGGGCTCCGGTCGGATTGACGGGGCGGGGAGGGGGGCTTAGTTCGCCTCGAGTCTCGTTGTCGCCGCAGCGAATTATCGAGATGGCGTTTTGATACCAAACGGGCGCGAGGAGCCGCGATTGTAGAAGCAATAGCCTCTCCCCGTATACGTGTATATGCTATATATAGCTACGTGCGCGAATCCAGAAAGTGTTATGGGGACCGCCAAAGGAGGCGATTGCGATTGAAACCGGCATCGACGGGTCGCGGTCGTTCGGCGTCGTCTCGCTCCCCTCCCCCCCGCCCACTCGAGCATACACACCCGTAGCCAGACATTTATACATGTAGCCAGGCGATCGCTAGCGCGACGATACACATATACGTGCACACGCATGTATAAGATATGGAAATTTCGAAGAATCGCTAATAGAGACCGGTGCACTTTCTCTCTCTCTCTCTCTCTCTCTCTCTCTCTCTCTCTCTCTGTCGTGGTATTCGCGCGCGCTAGAGTTGTCGCTTTTGCAAGGCGCGAATAATGAATAAGTCGGGCAGTTCGTGGAATCGGCGTTGCGTCTCTTTGATTAACGCTACGCTATAAAGACGTATCGGCGGCTTCCGACCTATTATGGAGCCACGTAGAAACATATATCGCAACGGAATCCAGAATCGAGTGTGTATCTATATCTTTATTTAGAGGTCTTCTCGCGAATGTGCAAATTTGGTCCGTTTATCGACGTTTACATTGTAAATATATATATATATATATATATATATATATATATATATATATAGACTTCTTTTTGTAAACGTATATTAAGATTTCAAAAAATATTTTTCATCTCGAGCAATTATGTTCATATTAAAAAGAAACCCAATATAAAGTAACGGAATAATTAAATCGTTGATTGATGGGTTCAAATTGAAATTTCGAAAAATGTCTTTGGAAAATAATTCGAAAGAACTCCGAGCTAATAATGCAGTTACGCTTGATTATTGGATTTTCCTCTCAAGGAAAAAAGAAAAAACAAAGAGGAAAAAAAATTGAAGTCAACCTCGCACAAAAGAGACAAAAGAGCGGAGAACCGAGGCAGAAAAAATTGGAAAATTGGACGACCCGCCCCGCAACCCTTCCTCCCCACCGAGAGAGTCGGCCTTTTTCCTCCCTAGTTCCACAAAAAGCCCAACCCGCCGCGAAAAAATGTCCGTAAACAAGGCAGCAAGCCTATATATATATATATATATATATATATATATATTCAGGCGGGCCTGCACGGCCAAAGCGCCGACTAACGAAAATAAAGCGGAAAGGGGAACGAGAGCGCGTGCCGGGGCTCGCTCAAAAAAGAGAAAAAAAAAGAAAAAGAAAAAGTTGAGCGGAGCCGTCAGCAGCGTGCTGGCAACTCACCCCCTCCTCCTCCCCCACGACCCCTTTCTGCCATCGTCGCGGGCGGCGGCGAAGCGACGATCGCGCCGCCGCTGTGCAGTTCCTCCGATTAATTTCCCGACAATGCATTCATCGTCCCCGGGCCACCGCCACCCCCCCTCTGCCAGCCCGTCCCGCGCCTTTTTGTGCATCGCGACGCGCAATACAGTGGAGCATCGTCGACGGGCCGTCTCCCTCCGCCCCGCCCCCTCGAACGGAGAGCGTTGTGCCACCCCAGAGCACCCCAACCTCCTATTCTGGCGCGCTCTCGCGCTTTATGCGTTCTCATTGCAGCGCGGGAGAGCGTTTAAAAGGAATGGGAGGGAGAGAGAGAGAGAGAGAGAGAGAGAGATAGAGCGGAAGGGAGAGAAATAGAAGAACACAGTCGTTTATTGTTGAGCCCTTGGAATTGGAAATAAAATGCGCGCGCGTGCATCCCGCCAGAGAAAGGAGGCAAGTGTCTCCCTCTCGTCTGGCAATGCCGAGCGCTTTGCACATTTGCACACAACTATATGCACCCAAGAACTCGCGCATACGCACACACGCATACACACACACACACACATGTATACACACCCAAAATGCGCGTATTCGGCAATCCGAAAGGAATAATTCCTGTTGCAGCGTGTGCGGGTACAGTGCATACAGGAGTATTCCTATATATGTAGGAGGACATGTGTCGATGGGGAAAAGGCACCGAATAGACTACAGAGGGAAATGGAAAAAAAGAGAAAGAAAAGCAGAGAAGTAATGCCCGTAAAGGAGAGAAAAACGGGCGGCGGAAGGGAGGGAGGTCGACAATTATGGAAGGACGCGTATCTATAGAGAGGAGATGTGCAAGTCGTGCAGCAAGTGCAACTATGCGAGACGCTAGATCTCGCACGTGTAAATGTGCGTGCGCGCGCGCGCGCGTGTGTGTGTGTGTGTGTGTACATACACGCACTAGAGGTGACCAACAATGGCATTTTGTTCTGAGCTGTTGCTCCACGCTTCTGTGCTCTATGTCTGCCCCTTCCACTGGTTGACTCTCTTTATCTCTGTCCTCTCCTCCTCACTCATGCTCTCTCTCTCTCTCTCTCTCTCTCTCTCTCTCTCTCTCTCTCTTTCTAGCTTTATGCCACGTCACAGAGACAAATATATCGGGCGACTTTTTCTCGCGCGCAAAAAAGCGCGAGCTTGGCGTTTGGAGCAGAGCGAGTGCACACATACACACTATATATATATATATAAATGTCTATAAAAGCGAGGGAGTACAAGAGAAAAGAGCGGGAGTGAGGTTCATCGATGGCGCACAGTCGCCTCGACGCGCCGGTTTTCCAATCAAGCAACTTGCTGAATTTGTTTGCCCCGAGACGTATATACATATAGATTATTGTAGTAGTTGTATCAGTAGTAGTAGTAGTGGTAGCAGTAGCAGTCGCGACGCGCGCCCGCGCACGCATGAATGCGCTGTTCCCAAGTTATTGATTGTGCCCGACCAAGAGCGGGTCCACGGGTGCTGGCGCGTGGGAGGCGGAGGAAGAGGGCCGATAGCTGCGGTGATGAGCGAGCTGAGGAGAGATAGAGAGTGTGAGAGTGAGTGAGAGAGAGAGAGAGAGAGTATATAACTCCGATTCGCCTCGTTTCGCTGCGTTACGTTATATACGTTCCAAAGCGACCATGAATATCTCGCACCCCCTCTCTCTCTCTCTCTCTCTCTCTCTCTCTCTCTCACTACCGCTACCGTTAAATCTTTCCCCGTTACCCCGATGTGTACTGCGGAACTTCGTTCCCGACGCGCAGAATCGGGCAGCGAAGGGGGCAGGCTCGGAATATAGGGGGAGGAGGGCGGAATAATAATTGCGATCGCCCTCCGCCGGTGCTCGCGCCTCGTTTCGATGATGGTATACCTAGCGCACGAGAGGCGAAGTATAAAAATGAACCAAAAAAAAAACAAAAAAGAAAAGTCCAGTTTGCGCGCTAATCGAACGCCTCTGATAGGTTGGCTGGGAATTCTACTCTGCTCGTTTTTCTTTGGCTCACGTTGATGACTTTCGACGTTCAATCAAACTTCTGTACACTTTTCGGTAGACGACCATGCAATGTTCGTCATTCGTATGTATACCCGGACTGGTAGAAGTTAATTAATAAAAGAAATGTCATGTGAAAATTGAGATTTATTAGTAATTATATTTTGGAGCCTCATCTTGTTCAGTTGCAAGATTTAAGTCTATATAGAAAAGGAATCACGATACAGACTTGCAGAAAGGCAGATCAATAGAGATTTGTTCACGTTGATTTATTATAGCAATAAAAAAAGATGGTGACCAATATAAAAATAATCAGGTCATTTTAAGTCAAACTATCAATATCAGTTTTCATTAATAATATTTATATCTTGCGTATACGTCTTTCAATAAAACTTGTTAAATAAAAATATTGTGCTGATAGAAGAAAGAAAGTAGAACGAGCAAGGTCCAGACTTCATTCAAATTTTCTACATATATTTAGAACTGAAAATAGACTTGGATACAAGAGATTCGTGCCTGCTTGAAATACTCGGAACATCGTTTCTTATGCTTATTTAAGGTATTACGAATACAAAGGTTAGAAGAAACGTTTTTTAACTTCCAGAGGCAAAAGAAAGTTGTGCCGTTTGATCCAAACATTATCTCACGATCGTGAGTAAAATTATTCCCATATGAAGGACATTATAAGCTTTCGAATCATCATTTTTCCAAACAGTATTTCTATTCGAATTGCTGTCCTCAATGCTATATAACGAAAAATTGTAAAATTTGCTTTAGATGACTCTAAAATTGTTCACACACATCGTGTATGCACACCTAATAGTTTTTGCATGAACTATTAGTTGCGAAACTGAATTCTCGCTGTTCCTCAGGAGATCGCTCATTACGAACCACCTGATTTTATTTTTAGCCCATATAGAAATATATTTATTTGCGTGAAAATATCTAATTTTGTGCTGAATAATCCTCGTTTACGGCTATTGTGAATTTTCTTCCTTGGCCCGAAGAAAATGGCGGCCAAGAGCACATCCCAGAGCTCCAAAAATGTTTACGGCGTTGCTGCTCTAAATGAGGAAATGTACCGTGATTTGTGATTTCTACGTGATACCACACGAACATCAAAAGACGCGGAATTGGACACATTGTTCGATGTGGATTTGTGCCAATCGTAAGAGGAGGCTGATTTCAAGCATTTAGTAGGGAGTTACTTGCCGATCCATTTTCAAGCGAGTATCTACGCGTTGGAAATGATTCCGAAAGCAAGATATCAAATGAGTCTATTGCATTTCAAGGCTGGGACTCAAATTGACAAAGGCTTGAAAATTTACTTCGATGTGCTGAGATGAGAGATCCTAGAACATATTTCTATCCATATTTCCCAGCAGATTTTTGCGCCGTGAGATTATTGCATCTTTCATCGTTGACTGATCAGCTGCACTCGTCATATGAAGACATCATAATATCGCTCCGACTCGCGAAAAAGTCGCAGGCTTTTATCGGCAACGTATTAGAACTGTCATAGTTATCGATGGCTAACAGTTCGTACAATTCATTTGTGAATTTTTGTTCACAATAAAGTTTATCTAACAAGGCAGTTAATAGAATCGAAAACTTTTTCTTTAGCGAAACAGAAAGGAGGAAATATGAATATTGTTAAAAATGTGTAAAGTATCGAAATTCTAATTTAATGGTTCAGCTTCGGTTCACACTATAAAGGATTAATATGGAATCTACTGTTTTTTGTTTCAGATCAGCTGTAAGGTTGAAATCATGGATAGAGGGTTGTATAACTTTTTTTTCATCTTTATAAAAAAATATATACTCGCTATAGCCAATCCCAATAATCATTTTTTGAGTGTTTCTCGACTGTTAAAAAAAAGATAAAAATATCGTATATTCTTTATGATGTCTTCAAAAAATAATGAATAAGAATTTTAAAACTGGAAACTTCTTCATTTTGTCACCTATTTAAATTTAATTAAATTCTATTTGATGCCTTGCGTGAGGAAAAATAATGTGTACAATATATATATATATATATATATATATATATATATATATACTTCTCTAGTTACACATGAATCTATTAATTTTCTAATGCGCAATTATTATAAATAATAATAATAATAATCAGTTCGTTTAAAAATTTTTAAAGGCAATGGCTGAAAAATTAATGAAACGATTTATTAAATGTGTAAATTAATACTTTCGCTCGTTCAAAGATCGTTCGACGACTGTATTTTTGAGATAAAAAGCCATTAATGGCGAGCATGAAATTTACAACAATAAAGTTACGGACGATTGCATCGAAAAATCCTTTTCCGCGGATTAACGGCGCGGAGACGTCGGTTTACAACCACCGAGCATTCGTAATTATCCCGCGCCGAGACTCGCTCGAAATAACGAAAAAGCCAGCTCGTCGAACGAGAGAGAAACAGGGACGGGGGACAGATATAAAGAGAGAGAGAGAGAGAGAGAGAGAGACAGAGAGAAGGAAGGGGGCAGAAAAAGCGCCGGCGAAGGTGCCACTGCCTTATCTATAAGACTCGCGTCCGCGCGCGACGCGTCCCAACTATCCAGGCATTCGAAGAATGCTCGGCAAAACGACCAACGAGCTGCTGCTGCTGCTGCTGCTGCTGCTGCTCCCCCCTCCCCTTATATCCCGGTGGTTCGCGGCATTTCCCCCCCCCCTCCCCTCTTTCATTGCGAAATTACATAAGCTAATAAAAGAATAATAAAATACAATTAAAGTCAATTATTTACATCGAGTTATAGCCCCGGCCGAGGGGGGCCGGCCTAGAGAGTCGCGCAGGCATTTTCAAAACGACGACGGTCGCGATTATACAGACTCGCGGGACTCGCGCGTCCGTACGGTGTGAAAGGCAAGCGAAAGATGGAGGTGGGGTTGCGGTTAAAAACGAGCCACGTAACAAAATATTTACCCATGTACGATAATCGAGGCGATCATTGCGTGTCCAGCGCGTCCTGTACAACGCTCCACGAGGATCGGCGAGAGGAGCGACCGTTACGGATCGTCGCGACTCCGCGCAAGTGAGCGCGTGGGGTTCGATAAATTTCGAAAGAGCGAGAGAGATTGAGAGGGATAGGGAGAAGAAGAGTAAGAGAAGGAGAGGAGCAGGAGTACGCGGAGAAAGAGGGGGCGGCCGGGCAACTAGCCCGTTCGCCTTTGTCGTCTTTGTCATCCTCGTTTGTCGTCGAGTACGTTTAACGAGGCAACGCGCCGCGCCAGTTACCCCCCCCCCTCTTTCTTTTTTTACCGGCCTTTCCCCGTTCCCTGTAACTTCGTGAGCCGCACGCTCATATCTCGAGATTTTAATGCGTTGCGCGCACGGTGAGTGCCTTCGTTTTTCACCATCGAGAGCGGGGCTTCGGGAAGTCGCGCGACTTCGACTTCGTCGGGAAGACGGCGAGAGTTAACCATTTTGCGATGACCGGCCCGATGCATAAAATATGGGGGCGACAAACGCGTATCGTTCAAGCCGATTCGAACGATTTTCCAAGATCCGCATATATGTTTTTAATCGTCTGTTGAGTAATGGGGAAGTATTGAAAATTGATTACTTCGTTCAATTTAATAAAATCTCGTCATCGGGAACAATATTTTTATTTAGGGAATTTTTATTTGACGTTGCCCTTTGTCACCGGTGCACAGGCCGCTGCTTAATTTGGCAAAAGCAGACCATAAATACGCCCGCCAGCGATAATTGACTGTCGCCCAATCGGTGCAATTAGCAGGGACGAACTGGACCAATAATTACCGGGCTCTTATATGTTTACCCCGGGAACTGATTTAATTGTTTGAAAGAAAGCGGACAGCGGCATGCCGATTAACCGGGCAAATTGGCTACAGGCGCGTATGAATTTTTAGTTTTCAATTGAATTACGTTCATGGAGTGAGAGAGAGAGAGAGAGAGAGAGAGAGAGAGAGAGAGAGAGAGAGAGAGATTTACATTAATTGCCTTGTTTATACACCGACAGTAAGTAATCGGATGGAAAATTGTATTTTTGTTCGTTATTAGATTGATGAGGCGAATTGGGGGATGGACTGAAGGCTTTTGCCTAAATTTATCGACATACTAGTATGGAATACATAACAAATTATACAAATACAAATTACACTAACAGCATGAACAATAATTCTTAGTTGAAATATATACTAGGTAAATTTACAGAACAAATATTTTAACAATATTCTGAAATTTCATTATATTATTAAAAAATACATAAATAGTAAAAAAGTCTGCACTAGAAATTGATAAATAATTCATAATGCTCTTCTTGAAGATGGTATTGAATAAAAAATTCATACACAATATTATATCAAATTAAACTGTTTATATATACGAGGGAAGAGTGAAATATTCACGGCCGGGCTCAGAGATCGTCTTCCACAAAATAAAAAATTAAACGATAAAACCTTCCAAAAGTGTCTTGCGTGTCATTTATTTACATGGAAAATCGGGAATATCGGGCTGTGATAAAAATCTTAATTTTAGATGCATTAATGCTGAAGGAAATTTAATTGAAATTGAAGTTTACGGATACTCTACCATGTCAACTGTTCAAGGTAAGTAGTAAAATTTCAATGAATTATACATCCCTCGAAGATGATTGACGTGAAGGAAGGTTTCAAAAATTCCCAACCATACCGGGAACCGCAGAAAATGTGCAGGACACGATGTTGGGCAATAGGCGAGTGAAGATGAAGGAGAACCTTAACACTATAGAGATATCGAAAGAATGATCGCAAAACGTTGTGTCTACAGAATTAGGGATGCAAAAGCTCTGTTTAAAATGGCTGCCTTATTTACCGAATACTGATCAAGATAACCTTTGGGAAAAATTGAGTTAGTGATAGAAATACTAGAAATTTGTTATTGCATTTTCTCGGGCATCCTTAGCCATGTATCTGTTCCCAAACCGTTGCATCCATTGATGCAGTTGAAGAGATCTTCGATGAATACCACAATCTTCCAGAATTTCACTTCCGCGTAGCAATATTAATGTAAGATGAACGTTTACGAAATTATCTTATATTTATTTGGTATAAGCGATCGCTGCGAAAAATCATACTATCGACTCGTCAAAGAGGCTCAATACGATAGCTCAGTACTGCCGATAAACTTTGATAATTCTTGGTACTAAACCTGTCTGGAAGGCAGGAGTAGAAGATCAGCCTGAATCTCACATATGATGTGCTCCATGTATAAATGGAAAACGGAGAAAGTGGTTTCATTAACAAAGTTTCAAGACCCATCTTAAGCAGAGAATTGATTGAAATTTTACTAAGTGGACCAGAATTTGAGAGATACTTACTTTTCGAGCAGCATGTAGAAATTTTTGTTCCTTTAAATTAACTACCCTTACGGGAATCCCACAGGTCAAGAAAAAACTTATGAAGTAAGAGTCAGACCAAAGCAGTATACTCACTTAAGAACAGATCCAGGTGATATGGAGTGCAGAAATTCAGACGATTGATTGAAGATTTCTATTAGTTGGATCCACCAAAATAGTCATCATCGGTCATATATAATTGTTCGATCACAGGTTTTAATTAACCAGCAATCTATGAGATCGACGATATGCATTGCTGGAAAACTGTATTGCACTATGAACATTTAGACATGATCAGGAAATCAATGAAGTTTCGACTAAATACATAGCGATAGAACTATAAAAATTTATATAATCATCAATGGATTACACTGTATTAGTTGCTTATTTGATACAACGCCTATATCAGATATTCATTAACTAAACTAACAGTTTTCAGCCGAAATATTCGATAGAAAAAAACTGCAATTGTATCAGTCAGCAAATACGAAAAAGTAATTTCTGATAATGTTATAAGCCAGGTATATCGGTCCATATAAATATTTGGGAAGATCAGAAAAGATTTTTGGTCATACTTATCCATTAGCAGTCTGTCTACTAACAGTTCTAAGATACTTCAGCTTCTTTCCTATAAAAAAGATTCGATTCGAAATTTGACATAATGTTTCAAAAGAATTATTTATTCGTTTAAATTTCTTAGTATGTTATTTGAAGTCAGATTTTAAAAATAAATAATCTTAATTTTTAATTATAATGAATTAAATCTCTTCAATTCTGACAATAATAAGATTAATGTGGAATTACTTGACCACTATATGAGATATGATTCTTTTTCATTAAAAAAATATTGCGTTCAAATTAATCAGGAAGCTTCAGAATGGATAAATAAAACTGACTTTTATGATATTATTCATAATTATAAATGAAGAAGGGAATTAATTTCTAAGATATTTTCAAGATGTCCTAATTTCAACATTTCTTGACTAAAACAAAGCCATTAATTTTTTTTCTTCGTGCTTATTATTTTCACTAGAACCGTTAGTAAAAGCCTTCCCATTATAAATCACAGGTTTATGTAAACAATTAAGGCAGCCCCGTTCACGTAACCTCGAACGATCCTTAGGAATCTTCCCATGGATCCTCTCTCTCTCTCTCTCTCTCTCGAGAGAGAGAGAGAGAGAGAGAGAGAGAGAAAAAAAGGAAGGAAATTTATTCGGACGACAGAGGCGGCCGGACTAGAGCAAACGCCATCCGACTTTATTGGGGCTAATATCGAAAATCGCTGCCTTCCACCGCCGCCGCCGCTGCTCATACGGACGAAAGCACGCGAGCCCGAGCAAAGGGAATAAGTTACCCGCCATAAATATAAACTCCTCGGTCCCTCGGGAGCCGCGATCAGCGCCGCGCCGCACACGGCAGAGGAATCGTAACCGGGGAAAAGAGCGGCCGGCGATCGATCATAATTTCGTTTTTTTTCTCCTCCCCCCCCCCCCCGCAACCTCTCGCTGTGACCATGGTCACGAGATAGAGAGGAGGAAGAACGAGAGAGAGAGAGAGAGAGAGAGAGAGAAGAGAGTGAGAGAGTGGGAGAGAGGGAGAGAGAGTCCGAGAGAGGCTCTTCGGCCGCGGATCAAAGGGATTCCCTCGGGGGCCCCCGTGCCTTTGTCGGCGGGAGCGCGCGCGTCGCGGTCTCCGCGCGGCGCGGCCCATAACGATATGACGGTCCGCGTAATATTTTATGTATAAGCTATAGGCATCAGGCCTTGTTCGCGCGTTCTTCGGGAGGTTTCCGCCGCGCCCTCGCCGCTTCTTTTTCGCTCGCGGCTTCGGCGGAGGGAGCCCGTAGGCAGGAGGAGGAGGAGGAGGAGGAGGAGGATTCCTTGTAGTCCGGGGATTGGGGAGGGGGGGGTCCCGGGAAGCGAGTAAATCAAACGGTAGCTCGTGATGACAGACCTCCCCCCCCTCTCTCTCTCTCTCTCTCTCTCTCTGCCACGAGCGTTTGGATCGGAGAGCGGGCCTCGCGATTGTGGGAGAGCCCGCGTGCTGCCGCAGTCGGATTTTTTGATTCCCCGATTATTCGGCAGCGCGGCCGAATTGATCGCGGCTGGTTATTGTAAGTTATATGTGGGGGAGCGCGCCGTCAAAAGTAACTGAGGCGATTGTCAACTCTCTAATATAATCGGTTGATTAAATATTCTGGTTAGGGCATCGGAGAATCTCTGAATTATACAAATATTCCTTTGTCCGACTCTGTATCCTCTTGACCATGATATATTAATAGATTGCGATTGTACCTACATTGGTGCATTTAAACGCAGGTAAATAAAAAATTGGTTTTTATTTTTATTTTTTTTTTTTTTTTTAATTCGAAGAATACGATTATTACTTCGAAATATAAAATTTTAATATGTAAGTTGGACTATCTAAAAATTTTCACATAATATTTAATGAGATTAATATTTAACGATACTTTTTTATTTTTCACTTAAAAAATAAATTATTTTTTTTGTTAATATAAGTATAATACAAAAATTAGGTAGTCTCAACAAGCTATATTTATTACATATTTTATTATGCGTTATATAATCTGGAAAAGAGATCGTGGTTGTAAATTATAATTAATTATTACCAATATTTATATAATGTTCGCCATGAAAGAACAATAAATTATATGAATATATTCACCTTGTATAAAAAATCAAATGAATAAATTTTGTATTTATAGTTCTATTTATACCGAATGGAATAATATTCAAATTATCGTACAAAATATGAAAATTTTAAGGATCAGTCTACATAATGAACTTTCTTAGTATCGTTCAATTAGAATTTGATTCTTAATTATCTAAAACGCAAATAAAAAGAAAATTCGAATAACTTCAGAAAACTGTGGTTTATTTGTTCAACGTTCATTTTCATAGTAATATATATATATACTTATTTAATTTTCGATCCATTGATAATCGCACAGCAGTTTGGCTTCAGCAACAAACTGAGCATTTATAATGCTCACAATCATGTTTCTTACTTATAATATGTTTGTTCTTCAAGTTAGCATGCATATAAGTACGTTTTCAATATATATTTTGTAAAAATAATATCATTTTCCACGTAACGAAGTATCGTTGCAAATTTTCGTATTTTGTTAAAAATGAATTAATACAATTTCACAGCTCATTATAGCCCTTAGCCGGTTGCTTGGAAAATGGTCACATTTTATCGGTTTTTTTTTTTTTTTTTTTTTTTAATCAAAAACCAAGTTTTAGCGCCGACCGAATGGCGAATTTGCCAGCTCTCGGCTCTTGGCGACCACGCGAGAGATGCAAAAACGGTAGCGCCCCAGGCAAGAGACCGGTAAAATGCACAGCACCGCAAATACACGGGGACGAGCGCAAGGCCCGCGCGGGTGCGCGCGCTCCGGCTGGCATTCCTGGCGCGGCAACGGGGCAGCGACGGACGCATTCGCGCGCGAATCGCGATGTATGTATTTTATATATATATATATATATATATATATATATATATATATATATATGTACAAATACATGGCGGAGCTCGCTTGCGCGGTATATGGGACTTTAGTCCCGGCGACGACAAAGGCCGAGACAACTGCCTGCCCTGCGCCTCTCGGCGGAGGGAATATCGTTGGGGGAGGGAGGGGATGCCAGTAGCCTCGGTAGCATATTAGGCCGGTATGCGAGGATCTCGAGACGCTGCGCATACTTTATATATATATGTATATATGTGTGTGTGTGTGCGTGTGTGCGTGTGTGGATCGGCCCGCCGCCACGTCACACAGCGATCGGCGGGCAAGGACGGAGCAATCGGTTCTCGCTGCTAGAAGGGACGTTGATGGGAGGGGGGGAGGTGCTCTGTTCTTCAATTCTATTGTTGTCCCGGGATTGACGCACGAAACGAGATGGGATTTTATAGTTTATGGTATAGCCGAGCTGACGTCACTCGTTGTTGTTGTTGTTGTTGTCGTTCTTATTGTTGTTTGTTTTTGCGCGCGCGAGAGGACAGGAGGGGAGGGGGGGAACAGGAGTGCTCCCGGAGTCGCTTTTCTAGCCGTGGACATATGTTTTTGCCACGGCTACGATGAAGCATGAAAACTGTCGATAGGCTAAAATCGACGCGGGCGATTTGTGCCGAGCGCGATCTCAACGTTCACCGGCCTGGGTTTCCATAATCCTGCCTCTCCGTCGCACGCTTACAGTTCAATGTCCGCGATCTGTAGGATTCCGTATAGTTACAAATTTATGCGCATATATCGCTGTAGATCTGAATACATCAGGGGCAAGAGTCAAGAGTCTAACGGGTATAATGGCGCATAACGAATGGCAATGTAACGATCGATTGCAAAAGAGTCTTCACTTATTTTTGTGTATTTCCATTAAATTTGATTATCTGTACCTTGAAATTGTCAGATGAACTATTATAAAATCTCTATTAATTATGTTGTAATATATCGATTGATAAATATTATAATAAAATAGTTTATTTGCATTAATTTATTTACCCGTGTAGAAATTTACTCTAAATTCAGACTAGTATCCTGGTTCCGATTTGTCTGAATGTTATTTGCATTTCTATTAGGGAAGATGCTTGGATTTGTTTTGGTATACCTATTATAATCTAGTCAGAAAATCTAACCAGAAATTCATACGATTTTATATATTTTGTTCCAGTTTTCTTACCTTCACTGAATAATTTTTTTAGCTCATTTAATTTTTAGTTATTTAAAATTAAAAAATAAAAAAATTTACGTATTGCGGTAGCAAATTCTTAATTAGAACTTATAAGTAATTTTCTATATTTATACAAATGTATATGAGTTACAATTAACAAATAAAAATTAACAATGTAATTTACACTAATTCAATAGAATTTAAACTAATTATTTTTAATTTTTATGTTAAACACCACATGTGAACATATTAATGGTTTCTTTTACTTAAAGAAATCTCAACGTCCGATAAGTATCGAATCCACGACCCTACGATTCCCAAGCTAACGCATTATTCACTATGCTATATGTGTGATCGCATAAATCATAACATCATAATATTGTATAAGCAGGAGACTTTTTTGCCATATTGGAATGAACCGTGGGCATGTATATATAAGCAAAATACTAATAATAATAATGTATACGAAGGAAATCTAAATAGATCTGAAAGAGAATAATAATTCAAATGAGATGATTATTCGATAATCGTAGTCAAATTTATCCCGGATCTTCCCAGTATTATCTATATGAGGGAATCATTAATAATACTTACTAGAATCTAGCCAGATATATAATGAATTATCAATATCATTTCTACGAAATTAAATTTCATAATGAAAACACAGTGAACTTTAAAGTACCCGAATAGAACCCGAGCGCATTGTACAATTAACGTCCCTCCCGACAGTGCACACAGCCTACAGACGTCCAGCATGCTTCGGCAATTCGTGCGAGCGCGCCCATTACTTTGCGGGGTCGCGACGACGGAAATCGAGCCAATCCGAGACACTCGATCCGTCCGGGGACGCCTGTGAAAACTTGGGGAAAATCAATAGCGCCCATCTGCTCGGCGTCAGGGTGTACGCGCCCGCGGGCAACGATAATACGCCACGAGGCCGGCGCGGCCGGCGAACGTCGCCTCTCAACGAGCGCGGCGACGGGCCCCGCGCGCGCGAAGCCCCGCGCGAAGCCAGTCGAATTAACTTAATTAGCGGCACAGGGGCCGCCGGTGCTCGGGACACGGCGCGCGTCAGTGCTCTCTCGCTTTATCGATCGTCCACGCCGAGAGCGAGACGGAGGGAGAGAGAGAGAGAGAGAGAGACAGAGCGGCGGGAAGGTAAATTTAAGCCGCGAGATCGGGGGGAGGGGGGCGAGAAGAAACAGCGCGAGCGCGGCTGTCCCTTTGGGCGGTCGCTCGCGCGCGAGAATGATCGAAACCGGGGCGAGGGAAGACCGAAACGATAGCATTGAGGAGTCCGGCCCGCGGGGCATTTCGTCGTCCGGGGGTGGGAGCGGCGGGGTGCGTTAAGGCACGCCAAGGTGTCCGCTCGTGAACGAAGAGATCTCTTCGCAAATTCGACAGGGCTCCCCCGCCCCCCCCTCTCTCTCTCTCTCTGCTCCGTTCTCAGACTTCATTCACCCCCGTGCGTCTTTTTCTCTCTCCCTTTCCCTCATCCACCTCCGCCGTCCAGCTCCCTTGCCGCTTTAAGTGTTTGCTCTCACTCTCGGGCCACTGGCTCCTTTCTGTTTCTCCACTCTCTCCCACTCTCCTTCTCGCCCTCTCGCTGCCCTTTTTGGGCTTTCATTAGCGAGATTAGAAATCTTTTTAAGATACAGTTCATTGAATTAAGAGCTGCATTTAGCAGTCAGTCCCGCTGAACCGTGAAAGTTTTGCAGACGCTGCGCGGCTGAAAACAATCAGTATGGAGCCGTAGATCTTTCGCATCCTTTCATATCCTTTATTGAAATGGAACGTTTTCCAATTAATATAATATCAGCGCTAATCGGAACGTTAGAAAATGATGTAGGAATTGAGAAACGGTTATTCGATATAGAAATAATCATTAATTAATGACGATTATAGAAACAATAATTCCTTTATCAATTCTTGACCTATATAAACCAACAACGAAAAATCGACGTTTCAATCGACACGACTTTCTCGGCATTCGCAAAAATCTCTTAGCGTCATTTTAACGCTGAGACTCTCCTAGGGCAATTAAAAATTTGGAAGGCGAAGAAAGGCAAATGCTGCTCTCGCGCGTTTCCATCGCTTCTTTATCTTCAACGGTCCGCGCGTGCACATTTCTTCTCTGTCTCCCTGATTCGAGCTCTCTCTCTCTCTCTCTCTCTCTCTCTCCTCTCTCCCGAGAGGGTGTCAGACCGGGCAGCTCTTTTTCCTCGCACTCTCGTCGTGCTCGCGCGCACTACTCTTCCATCGCGAGCATAAATCTTCCCACATGTGCCCCAAGACAGAGAGAGGAGAGAGAGAGAGAGAAACGCGAGCTTGATCTGGCGATCGATTCGTTATGGATGAGAGAGATGCTGAAGGGTTGGGAGGGGGGAAGCCCATTTAAATCGAATCTCGAGCGCGCGCAAAGGCGCGAAAGACGCGCGCGTTTAAACACACGAGTGAGAGGGAGGGGTGAGAGGGGGGGGGGGAATGAAGAGCGAGGATATAAACCGATGCTCCCTTTCGCGCGAGTTCCGCGTCCTCGATCGAGCTCGTCCGATAATAACACGTCTACCGTGCGCCGAAGCGGCGGACGCTATCGCTATCCGGGAGCGCGGATTGTTTTTGCGCCACCTCGCGCGCGCGCGCGTACCGAACGCGGTGTCCTTGAACTTGCGCGTGCTCGCGCACGCGCGTCCCTGTGGCGTTCGATGGGTACGTGCGGGGGCTGTAGGTCCGGCTCCGTAGTTACGTACGGCTCGAAATATTGTTTAATGCGATTATGCTTTTCACTTGGCCGAGGACTCCTCGGAGGTATTATTGTCGAAGCATAGATAACTCATCCGGAACAAGTAATGTTATATCGAAATAACGCATTACGAAAATAAAAATAACGGCGAGTATAATCGTTGAAATTGAAATACGTCGTAAAAATGAGATAGTTGTCGTACAAACAGAATAAAAGATAGATCGATTTCGAAGGGAATAGAACAATCGCGCATTGTAACATAATTAAATCGTCTTGAAGTAATTAGTAAGTACCGAGGCAAATGGTAAATTTTCAAACAGCGACAGCCGAATAGAGCATCAACGCAAGGTATTGCCATCGATTGAATCGCAGCAATAGA
Source organism: Sycobia sp. Sy_11 (assembly GCA_018907035.1). Taxonomy (NCBI): domain Eukaryota; kingdom Metazoa; phylum Arthropoda; class Insecta; order Hymenoptera; family Epichrysomallidae; genus Sycobia; species Sycobia sp. Sy_11. The sequence goes on along the minus strand of JACCIC010000024.1, from coordinate 717,000 downwards.
TACCGCGTGCGCCCTGCTTCTTTTAAAAACAAGTGGGCGTAGTAAATAGGTAAACGTGCCCAATAGATTTTGTAAATCTAAAGGTGGATAACGCTTCAACCAATGTTATAGTATCATACACGCAGTGATCGGATTTTCAACTGAATACGACGACTGAGAAATTTCAATGCGCGAACGTCAATTTGGGGATATTCGATGATGCCGAAGTTGGCGAAAAATGCGCGTACGCGTCGACAGGCGAATTCGCCTGTGTGATAAAGCAACGTGTTCGTATGTATTTAAGGTGTAAGTGTCATTAAGAGCGTGAGATCAGTTTCGAGATGCATAGGAGTAGCAAGAATTTGACTTTGAAAATTTTTATATCACGGTGAATGAAATTACAGTACGTTGATAGATGAGAAAGAGCAGTAAGAATTTTGGATGAAACATTATTGTATCGCTGTATACAGGATAATCAACAGTAGTACCTGATAGACGATTATGGAGATTTGCCCTAAAACTATAGGCGATTAATTAAAACAGTCTAGGTGATCTTACCCAGGTCGTCAGATTAACGTACGGTCATTATCAATGTTCTTCAATAGCATCGATGACATGTTGAAGAAAATATATATATATATATATATATATATATATATATATATATAATTTTCATTTCCATTGCATGTCGATGGAATAATTCGAAATAATCAGTGAGCTGTTGACCTTTGCAAAGCGCACAAACAATTGTCGTTATTAATTGGATCGATTCGAAAAGGCGATCGTGAACCTGTTTTGCTTTTTTATTTCTTCTTCACTTTTAAATCAATCCTAGTTCGGTTAAAGGCCATACACACAGAAGCTTCGCGCGACCGACCGCGTCCTATAATAAATTCAAATTAAAGCGCGCCGCCGCGCGCAGGAATAATATAATGCAGTCTACCGCCCCGTGGCCTTTATATATTATTTATGCGGCGCGAGAGAAAAAGGCGAATTTATATTTCAAAGAAAAGGCGAACGCGCGTCAATGGCGAGGCTCGCCGATTACAAAGCTCGAAACGTTCGGCATAGAGCCGAGGAATGTGAAAGTGTAGCAGGGAGAGAGATAGAGACAGAGAGGCGAATATTGTACAATCTTATGAATTCAACTGCGGTTCTTTTCTACATACACACGCACACACATATATATGTATATATGTATATATATATGACAGTCCCGGCGCAGTGCAGTGGCGGAATGGCTGCATTTAAAATTGAAATACATACGAGCCGGGGTCGCATAATGCATGCGCAGAGCTCGCCAGTGGTTATAATGCAACGCGCGCGATATATACATAAGTATTTTTCGATCAATTTCTTTTTTTTTTTTTTTTTTTTATATTACTGCCATATGTAAGCGTATAACTATAGTCTCGAACGCGTATATACCGGACGACAAGATCGGGCCGTGTCTCATTAAAAATCGCCGGGCGGGGGGAATACGAGGGTGATAAGGGGGGAGAGGGGATCTAACAGAAACACCGATCGTGCCAAGTGATGCAGTGGCCATCAGGCAACTGTCAGCGCGCCCGCGCGCTGCCCGCTCGAGCGAATGAAGTTCTTAAATTCCTCGCCGGTCGACGCGCGCGCCGTGTCGCGCCGTGAATATTAAAACATTCAAATGGGGGGGGGGGGCCCCGTGCCCCTTTCTCGCGCGGTCGCTGCAGCGGCGCGGCCGGCGTCGAGTCGCTTAAGCGCGCTCCCGCGCCATCGTATTGCGAGGGACTCGCGGAGCCACCGTCGCCGGAAGCGCGACGCGTAGCGGAGAGCCGCGAAGTAAGAGGCGTCCGCGGTGGAAAAAAAAAGCAGAGACGCGGTACGTGCGCTAAAGAGCACAGGACGTCTTGGGGGCGGGGGGGGGGGAGAAATGATACGGGTTGTCGGTGGAAAATTGAAGAGAGGTGTGGGCGGGGGGGGGCGAGGTAACGAGACAAGTTGCCTTATCGGTGACACCTGTTCGCGCGCGTGGTTTTTGGTATAAACGCTCGACGAGCGGGAGTTGAGTTACATGGACACTGAGGAGTGAAATCGCCGTGGCGAAAGAGAAACGAGAACTTTTCGGATTAGAATAGTATTATGGCGCGAGATCGCGTGGAAAGTGGATTGCGAGGTATGCGCCGATTCAGAGTTTTTGATGATAATATGAACTCGGGATATAAGCCTAATGGGACCCGATATTACAAAAAATCTATGCGTTTCGATATATTTCTAAAATTTATATATATATATAAATATGCATAGTAGAGAATTTCGTCACATTTGTCGTTCAGAAAATTTGTTAATAAAAAGATTTGTGAAAATGTTACACATTTTGCACATGAATGTATTGAACGTTATTTATTTATTTATGTTAGGTTTTTGTTCTGAGTAAATGGAACGAGTTTTTCGCGAGTTTGAAATTTGTCACTCGAGGAAAACCAGCACTGAAAGAAACATTTAACCGTATCTGTTTGCGAAATCTGAACATATCCGATTGAGATAAGATGAAGCAGTTTTTACTCTACTAGAAAGTAGTTATCGATTTACACTTCAGCAGAATCTACTTAATAGAAAGTAATGATTTCTGTCGGTGTAAGTTGTTATTTGTCAATCTTTAGAAGAAATTTCTGTTTTGGAAGATAAATGCGAGAAGGTAGAGCTCATCTGTTAAATCTATCTAACAGGAAAGATTATATGTTTCTCTGCATTATAGGACAACGTATACTGCTCGTGAACTAACGTCTGCCGCTGAAGTCTAGTTGTAAAACACGCAGAATTCTAACCTACTAACAACACTGATCAATATTCGACGGTATAGATTCAGAGCAGGACTGTCTTTGCGTACATCACTTCGGGGTTATCTCATCTTAATTATCAATCTGCCGTCATCAAACCTTCTTCTGTTAAGAAGATAATCTAGTCTACATCTTCAACAATCGTCTAACTTATGTTATCCGAGCTAAACGGACCTATATCTACCTTAATATCTAAGTAAATATCTCAGATTGAAAAAATGTGTAAATCGCATTGACTCCTAGCATAAATCGATTCCAATGGTTTCTCTATCTTGCTGCCATAAGATCGATACTGACAATATCCTGAAAAGAACGACTTGAGATGATAATTGGCCTCCTCGAGCATTCTTTGATACCATAACTAATCAGACAAATCATCCATTAACTGCATCTATTCCTCCCCCCGCAGTTCTCCCATTCATTAATCGTAATCAATACATATAACATAACTAGTAACATGTGCCACCAACTTGGAGAACGTACGCACCTTTAGTAATTATACCTGTCTACTTTCAGGGCATCAATCCATACACGTTCTCCTAATAACATGATAGATCGTGCTACCCTTATTAGTAGATACAGGACACGAGGCCTCCGACTTCAGACATCAGCTTTTTGTTTAATTCTAAAAGTACTAACCGTCGCTCTAACATGCCAAAAGCTTGATCTTTAATAATTTTTCAATATCTTGACCTTTAATAATATAGATCTTTAATATAGCTTGATATATAGTATCTCGGGGCTCCCTGAACCTCTGAGAGATCCCAGAACTTTATCAGCAGCTTTCTTTTTCCGATGATCGGATTTCTTTAAGCGTTTTAAAAATGTCTCAGATAGCCTCATAATATACGAAGTGACGAAACAGCACGATTGTAATGTTTACTTCTCTCTATCTTTTTGATGCGTCTGCAACCTGAATGATTGAATATACCATCACCTGACCCATTCCGCCATTTCAACGGCGATTTCAGTCATCTTTCTATTAATTTTCCCGTAGTATCGAACATTTGTAGAGGTCGATACGACGAGAATACTTTCGAACGATCCTTGCTGTTCTCAAGGGGCATAAGGTTCTCTATCTTCAAACTAGGATTCTACATTGAGCAAAGAAGTTCTCATCCCCTGGAACTGCGTTGAGTCATAAAGGCCTCGCAAAGGGGTATCCGATCTTCCTTTCGGTAGTGCAGGATCTGATCTGATAGGAAGGATGGAGAACAGAACATGTATGATATTCAACAAAGTTCTGTGATCCAAGATGTCCATGTCTTCATGTGCTACAAGATTTTCAGCAATCACTATGCTTCTTACCTCTTTGTCAGAGTCGTCTAAGACGTAGTCCATGGCCTCCATTCAGAAACTTTTCTAACAACAAATAGCTTGGCATGTCATCAGTTCTCTACAATTATGACGAAGGATCTGCATTGTAATCGACAAACCATCCATGATCGAAACAATGCTTCGCTGACCAAGTTTAAAACCCCACAAACTGTTATCCACGTTCATGCTTTTAGCAATCCAACTGGGCGAACCTTGCAAAATCTGTTCAATATAATCTGCTCTTTCATCATACATGCGCAATGTGATGTACTGGTTATCGCTAGCTGTATAGTCTTCATTAATCTGTACAGATGCAAGTTTTTAACAAACCACACATAATCTATTAATTTCATTAAATATACATTTATAATAGATCATTCTATTTTAATAGGAAAATAAATATATAAAATCTTTAAAACTATTTCTTTGAATTGAAATAAAAACATTTGAATTAGATTTTAATATTGTATTTCATAATTACAGTATAATTCTTTTATATTTACATCTTATGAATTATAGATTTATTATTATTGAAAGCTTATTATTATATTTCATTATCATATATTATTATAGATATTTATATATTATTATTACATATTATTACTATATGAAAGGTAATCTTACAAAATACAATATCTCAATTCCGATATTGGCTCCTCCGGTCAAAGCCGAAAGTAGGCAGGAAGAAAAACCGCAGCTTGCGAGGACAATAGAGTCACGGATATGTGGACAAATGCGTCAATAAAGCCTTACGCTGTGCATATATCCGACAAAAGAACCGGCAGATTTTCCCGTGCGCGCACTTGACAAACGTCGCTCACGTAGCCGACGTTATCGTTCAATTTGCCGTCGGCATCGAGCACGACTCTAGATATATATATATATATATATATATATATATATATACTGTGCCGAGGCATTGGCGGGCCGCGATTATCGCCGTAAAGGAACCCTCGACAGTTTTGTGCGGCACGTGCGACGCAGCCGTGAAGCGAGAGAGTCCAATCGTTATTGGTTTCTCCCGCGCGGCCGAGCCCGTCCGCGAGCGAGATCTAGATTCTGGCGCGAGGCGATCGCAGAAGCATCCAGGGGATTATATATATATATAGAAGTACCAAGAAGCTCCTTGCGGTATGCGGAGAAGAGAGTTCGTTAAGGATTAGCTCTGCAGCTTGTTTTATATATATATAGAATGAAATTGATTCGATTATACGTTAATTAATGCATTCTAATGTTACCTGATAGCTTCCTTTAATTAGAAATTTGTTTGGCAGATTTGGAAGAATATTGAAAAGATAACGGTCGATCGAAGCATCTGGAATTCACTGTTTAATAGTGTGGTTACATAAATTTTGTTTAAACTAGTCGCACGTTATTGAATAAAAACTAGAAAATTCTTAAAAAAAAAATAGTCAACTTGGCAAAACAAAAATTTCAGAATTAAATGTGAGATCGGTTTAAGTTCTTTCTTGACCCTACTCACCTGTGGTAAAGTATAATCTCACCTTTGTGCACACCTCGTCCGCGAGTCCGCGGTGAGAAGAAAAAGAGAAGAAAGCGAGCTTGATCGATGCTTGAGGAAGAGGCTACCGAACGTTGAAACAGCAAGTTCAGGATGGCTAGGTAGAAGGGGTTTGGGTACTGCCTGAATCGCGCAGAAGGCAAATCACGAGCGAGAATCCGACGAGCCGCCAGAAGCCGTGGAAGCTATGCGGCTGGCCGGTTAGGGGGGGGCGGAGGTGCCTCTATTGCGAGCGATTCGTATAAGAAAGACCGGCGGTACGGAGCGCGCGCGCGGGGGGGGGGGAGAGAAGAGAGATAGCGGCGAAAAAGAGAGAGGACTGACGCGGGCGAAGATAACGAGGTGGGCCCTTGGCACTTCGGCGGACGGGGGAGGGGGCGAGTGTCGCGGCGGGGGCGGACTGTGCTTATACAGAGGCACTCCGAACCTCCCCAACTCACCGGCCAGATAAGATTGCACACCTCTGGGCATAGCTGCGCACGAGGAACGGATTCCACTCCTAGCCTCGCATGCGGGCGCGCAAACGCGCGCGAGATTCGCCCGCGACGACGGCGCGACGACGTCCGCCCTGGGAACGCGGAGAATCGCGTCGGAGGAGGGTTTTGGGGTGGCGATCGCGGCGGACGGCGGGGGGAGGGGGGGCGGGGGTAGGGAGAGGGAGAGGGGACTGAGGAGACCGAGAGACCGCGGACGGACCAGACGTGCAAACTGTAACAAATCCAGCTTTCACCCGGTCGGACAGGGGAGACAATTTATGGTGGCGAGAGAGACGGCGCGCGCGAGAAAGAGGAGAGGAGAGGTTTGGGCGAAGGGACGCGCTGATTCCTCTCCGGAGGCGTTTATATGCGCGACGCGAGGACTCACTCATTCCCCCCCCCCTTCTCCCGCTCTCTATCCCTCTTACCTCGCGATCGCCTCGAGATACCCTACACGTACGCACACATATGCTCTGCACGACGACTTTTGCTTTTCGCTTAGTGCTGTATGAATGTGCGCGCGCGCGTGTGTATGTGTATATATACGTGTAGCTATATGTACACATATACATGTTCACCGACCTTGGCGAGAGAGTGATCCTCTCTCGCGGATGCTTCCCTCCTCCTCCTCCTCCTCCTCCTCCTCCCCCGAGATACGGCCTTCGGCTCCGTATATACGCTCGACCCTTGAGAGTCCTATATAGGTGCCGACGACGTCGACGAAAGAGCGCGGAGGGAAATACACTTGTCGTCGAAGGCCGCGCGGCGAGACCGTGCGACGCGAGGCGGTACGGGGGAGGTGGGTAACTTATAAAAAGCGCGAAAGAAAGGGACAGGAGTCACTCGTCCGGAGTGACGAGCCGTTCCCGGGGCGAAGGAGGACTTTATATGTATATACAGTTTGCTTAGAGGTGATTCCCGCTTCCCGGACATCGTGACTGTGTTATCTCGCTCGTTGCAAGAAGAGAAAAATGATTTATAGCCCGGGCAAACGCTTTTTTCTTCGACATGTTATAACGCATGGTGGCTGATCAGTTTTATGCTAAAAAAAAAAAAGAACAATTATATTGGAATAATTCGATTAATGGAAGAAGAAACGAAGTTTCAATAACTAATATATTATCCTATTTGAGAACTCCACAGAAATCCAAAAAGACGACATAAATTTCTAGAGATAAGTACACAGAGCAATTTAGTTGTCGCATGATGAAGATGTGTCCAATACCTATCTGCATATTCCCTCAGTTACGGTACAAATAAATTGTAAAATGCAGGTTTAATTGCAAACGTATAAGAAACTATAGGTTAAGTATAAGACGAGACTTGTTTAATATATTTAGTAAATAATCGAAAACGAATTTGTCGCATTGAATTTTGTCTTTTATAATTTTTCGAGTTTTATTCAAAGGCATGTTAAAAAGTTTTCCTTAGTCGATATTTTAATGTTAAAAATAATCGTGATATGTACATAAATCTACTGTGATTTTTAGATTATTTTAGATTATTAGATTATGTATATACTACTTGTATGCTCATATACGCATCAATATACATAAATTCGAATATTCGAAGGAGAGAAATTTAATTTGCCGATGATCAAGACCTTCTGATAATTGCAATATTATATTAATAAATCTTACTAAACGCTTCGTCCGTATGTAAATAAAAATTTATACACATCTAATAAACCGTTCGTAGATACGAGCCTTATGCATGTCGAAGACAGGTGATCGTAATATTTGCTTTATTGAAAAATATGTATCCGCGATATAATTTATTGTACATTAGCCGCGTGGGACGCATATCCAAGCAGGAATTTAATTTTGCGCTTTCGAAAAGGCTTATTTAAAACAGTAAATAGCGCTAAGTGATTTCAGTTATCTAATCGTAATTATATGTGGGCACAGTTATGTTTAAAATATGATAATAGATTTATTTCACGGGCGAAGTAAACGCGTTAAAAAAAATTAAATTATAGACCGCGTTGCAGAAGACTTTATTTTCTGCACCGGCCGCATATCATAAATTATATTTGCAAATAACGTCTGCGATTTGATCTTGGCGATTATAAATTACATTTGTCAAATATATATATATTAATATTGCTGAGTAATCGCTGAGCCCCCGGTTGGCGAGGAAGAGAAAAAAAGTTTTCTCCTCCCTTACACAATAATTCATTAAAAATTTTAATTCTGCACTAAATCACGCCAAGAGTTTTATAACGCAATATGAATAGCCTGCGCGATTTAAATCAAGAACCATTGAAGAAGAAGAAAAAAGCGTCGCTTATGAATATTTTACAATATAAATTATATGATTTTCTATGAAAATGACGAATATTTTATAGCATGTGCGCGTAATGGTGTGAGATTAGAGATGAAGCAGTTATTTTTTCCGAGTATTATTTCTGACAGTTTTTTTTTTTTTTTTTTTTGAAATATAAAGACCCCGCGTTGCGCAATCGACAAATTCTCATGCATATATATATATATATATATATATATATATATATATATATATAAAGAATTATGATTTGAGTCAAATCAGCGGACAAAGGATAATTTACAATACCAGTCTTATACTAAGTTCCAGAATTATTCATTCTTCCCCATTATTAATATCCCTAATGAAGAATTTTTGGATTTTTTTTTATCGTCGACGTTTATGGAAATCGGATTAGTTAAAAGATTTAAATTAAAATTAAAATAAAACTCATCGGATCATAAAGTCTCCGTCCGAGGACGTGCGTCTTAATTTTATCCGAGTCTCATTAGCGTCGGGAGGAGGAGAAAAGTCATGCCCCAACTTTTCCGAGGATTTTCGACGGATATCAATATATAGCCCATACTTAAAAAAAAAGGAAATTAATCGTAATAGATATCCTTCCTCTGTTCGGACGCCCGATAGGGTATAGAGAATAGCGAACAGTATAAAGTGACTTGTTGTACGGTGTATCCCTTGTAGATATTCATTCTAGAATCTGCTATCGTGTTGGCTTTCCTAATTAAATGTTCGGATCCAGAAGGGAAATCTAGTCTGATCCTAGTTCCGATTTGCTCCACTTTTAATGGCATTTTATATAAGGAACGAGCTTAGATTTTGGTTGGTCTACCAAGTGAGAAACTAGACAGAATCTAGTCAGAAAATCTAGAAATTAGGACGATTATTGTAATTATTGTAAATTCTAATGACAAACACCTCTGTTGAATAGATAAATATTTTATTTCGATGAGAAAAATGTCGATGAGTATCGACGTGACTCACAAGCCTCCGATTCGCAAACTAATGCGTTATCCACTATGCTTAAACGTAATCTACGATTACTATACTGTATTTTGCATATGACCGTACATCACTTAACGTCATATAATAATATTATAAACACACGATAAAACATATATAGTCAACCTATTTTTTAAACTCTTTCTCATGTTGGAAAGATCTGCGGATTTATATGTATATATATATATACGAAAGCCCGATTATCACCCGCATGAACGCAACGTATAAGCATTCGTCTAATTCGTAACCGTTGTCGATCGTTACCTCCTTGAATTATTGCTTACGTATTAATATTTGCCTGATCGCTTAATTTATCGGGCTAAAGAGCGTCCCGGGCAGGCCGGTCAGGCGATAAATCAGTCGGTCACGCGCGGTAATTCAGTTCTGTCGGCGCGCGCGCGCGTGTGTATATGAAAGGGAAAGAGACAGAGAAAGAGACGCTACCGTCTCCGAAACTCTTTTAAAAAGCCATTTGTTAGGCGGAAAAATAGCTGTGGCGCGACGCGAGTCGCGACGTCTTCATCTCTCGACCCTTTCTTCTCGACCATATCATTAGAGGTACGCGCGCGACTTCTCTAAATACCTAGCCGCCTCTCTCTCTCTCTCTCTATCTCCCGGTGACGCACTCCCTTTTTTTTCATACAATGTAAAAGCCATGCAGGTGTGCAGCGTAAATTACGGCGGCTGTGCGCACGCGAAACCGAACGAACTGTTCAAATCGCACGTGTCTGTCTCGTCGTGTACTTAACGCAGCACCGGGTGCAACATTATATACATATGTGGGCGATGCGCCCTAATACGCAACAATGGTACAAATTTGTAAAATGTCGAGAAAAATTAATTCACTATATACGCCCTGTTATTAATATACTGATAATACCTAAACGTAAAACTTAAAACGATCATGTTTTGCAAACCTACCTGTACAGTACACTATATATAATACAGAGAAGCTGCGCCGATAAAAAAAAAATTTCCAATTCGTTTGTTTTACCCGATCTTCCCAGGTAAAAGTTTATCCGAATTTACTATGGTTTTTTCAGCGACTGCGACAGAATTACGCAGAACGAATTATGATTTTTAGCTCGGTTAATCATTGTTGATGCTCGTTTTATTACTGGTAAGATAATTCGCCTAGTAAAAATTCTTATATCACACACGATACCTAATAAATCCAGCTGTAAAGAATCGCCCGCGAAATAAAATAGTTTGGTCACCAATGGTACGGAATGGTTCAGTAGCGATATAGCCGTGATAAAGAGATGGCTTATAATTGAGAACGGCATGAGGAACGAATGAATAAGCGCATGGCCATTTATATGCGAGAACTTAACGAGTAAGGGCTCGGTCGCTAATGTTTTCCAGCTCATTAATTTACAATGTCGTTCATTTGCCCGATGAAAAGTGCGGGCTTGATTTTTCGAATGGACTCGGACTGTGTGAAATTGCATTGCCGCCGTGGCATAAGTATACCCCGTTGCGGGCGAGAAACTGCCATAACGCGGAAAACGGTCACGGTTATGAGGCCTAAAACATGACACGGGGCTAACTTTAGAGGGCAATTATGGATATCTCCCGCGATCTCGGTCAAAATCGCGTCCCTCGTAACGGACGATGCCGTCCCCTTTGCGAGAAACGCGAAACTTGTTGTACTTCTATATATATATATATACCTATACAGTAAACTTGTACTCCGTTTAGCATTTTGCGAATATGAACGAGAAATCCGCGGCTGTAAAGCATTCACGAGATAAAGGGCCGTAAATGGAGGACACCGGAGCAAGTTTATACGCGTACGTATATATGTACAATATAAAACAAAATTTGCACGCTCGAATGAGTCGCTTTGATGATTTTGTGCTTTGGGCGAGAGAGCAAGAAATTTTTTCTTCTTATTTTTTATTTTGTTTTTTTTATCAATCGACCGCATGTTAATCGGCTACACGTGATAATCTGTATGGGAGCAATTGCTTTCCAAGCATCGAGGTAAAAGAATGGTGAGCTTTTTTCGCAATTTTTCGATTTTCTTTTTGGATAGATATATATATATATATATGTATGTGTATATTAATTTCAATAAGAAAATTGATGTAGTTTAGAATTTCGATGAAATATAATATTTGAAAAAAATCCTAAAAATGACAGTTTTCCTATTGCATTTTAATTAATCTACAAAGTATAATTTTCACTTTGCTAATCTATATATCTATAAAACGATTGCTACGGAAGTTGGACAGAAATATGTTTGTTTTATCATCGTTGACTGGCATAAAGGACAAATTTTATTTGAAACTAGATCACGAATTAGGAGGACCAAAAAATATCATAGCCTATCTTTTACGCTAAAGTAGTACTTAGCGATGTGAGACGATTAAGGGAGCGAAGACAATCATTAGTTACTGATTATGATACGTAGGAGTATGAAATATTTTATCAAGCGTACTCTAAGGAGAGGCCATTTAATCAACGGACCCCTTTTTGTCCTATCCGGGAGATCGTCAGCGATAATTCAAACATCGTTTTATCGGGAGCATGCTTTTATTCATAAAAAATTTTGATCTCTAATAATGATTGCAAGCGCTTTATTTCCCAATTCCAGATAATATTTTACGACTCTCATATTTTAATTTTTAATTCAATCTATTTATCTTCATTTTGTATCTTTACATTTTACCTCAAATTTCCATCGTTCTTTTCTGCGTGTAAAGCTTACGTTATCAGGAATAATTTTCATTTTCAAGAATTAATTTTTGCGCAGTTATTGGGCTTTTGTCCAGAAATCCGCCGTTCTGCTTATCCAAAGCGAAGCTAAAATGTGACCGTCGATAATGGAAAGGCAATTTTTTCATACAAAAAGTTGTTCTGCTATTTTTATTCAGTGCAAAATTTCACCAAATAATGTATGAAATTTTCAAAAACAAAGAAAAAAGAAACGGTGAATATTTTAATTAATCCAGCTTGGAATCACGCTATTTCTGGCAATATATATATATATATATATATATATATATATATATATATATACGGAATTCTATTCACAGTTTCACCATCGACTTCACCGACCCACCCACACGTTTGTCCAACGACAATTCACGGATTCATCGATATCCGTTCGTCATTATCTCGCCCCGCACCCCACGTCTCTCGCGCCTCGAGCGCGCGCGTTTCGCCCATATCGGCGCGGTCGACGGACCGAATCTTGCCGGAAACTAAGTTTAACTCGGGCATACGGGCGTAATATTCGTCCTCGGGATGAGTAATAACGTCCGCGGCCACTTGCTTTGTGACGAATTATGGCCTCTGACGGCGACTGCCACCCCCCCCCCCTGTGCACGCTGTTTAAGGCGTTCGACGCCGTAGGCCTACAGTATAGCAGGGCTATATATATAGACATATCTATATACGCGCGAGTGTGTGTGTGTGTGTGTGTGTGTGTGTGCGCGCAGGTATGTCGAGACAGCCTGCCGCGCGGTGGGGAAGAACGACGCGAGGGAAAGGTGAACGTGAGACTGAGAGAGTGAGTGAGAGAGAGAGGGGGGGATGAGTTCACTATGTTAATGGGTTCCGCCCTTGTTATGGAATTATCATTAAACGAGGCCCTCCTCTCTTGCTCTCTCTCTCTCTCTCTCTCTCTCTCTCTCTCTCTTGCTCTCGCCCCTGGTTTATAGGTAGCTCGTATAACATCCTCGGCTCTCCTCTTCATCGCCGGATAAGTGCCGGGCTCCAATTATAATAAATATCAATTAGACCGGGCGCGCCTTGGCCCACATATGTATATATATATATATATATATATATACATCTTTTTTTTAATACCGTGGCGGTCCGCCCCGCGGCCCCGCTTCTCCGCCCATTGCGGCAGCACTACCGACCGACACCTTTCGGTTAGTCGGGCGCGAGAATTCGAGCCTACGTTTTGCGCTGGGCTTCTGGTTGAATTGCCGCGCGGGACGCGCGCAATAAGAAAAAGTTTAGGAAATTCGACACCGACGGCGAAGCAGAACAATAGTTATCGGCGGCGGGGGGGGGGTAGGAGGAGATTTTTTAAATAGATTCGAAAAATTTCCAACGAAAATTTTATTCTCCCGCGTCGTTGGTATAATTATTTTTGGGGTTAAGTTTTTTGTCGTTGATGCTCTTGTTGTTGTTATTGTTATAGAATTTGTTTCAAGTAGAGGTATACACGGTTTGAAATTAATTTGTACTGGGTGAAATATATCAATACAGTAATGTGTTAATGAAGGTTTAGAAGTTACGCAAATTATAGTTTTGGCGAAGGATTCTTAGTAATACTTTAATTTCAGTTTTTTTTTCTAACTTCGTGGACAAATTATCTATAGATTTTTGAATAAATAATATTATTTGAAATAACGATTATATATTCTTAATTAGAAACGTCACAAATTATAGGGTAGCTCTGGTATCATCAATTATAAGCTGGTTTGTGAATGTAGATAGATACTTATCTGAGAAATTTTCAATAGATATTTAAATGCGATGAAGTGTAATTATAAATCTGAATAAAAAGTTAAATGCCTGTTGAATTTAAATAATCTGTATTATAGAAAACTCTGAATCTGTACAATAACTTATGCGTGTGACAAGTAAACAGCGTAATTTGAAATATAAAGAAAGAGTTCTCGTGAATATCGTTAACGCTGCTGTGTATGTTTCTGATTTTTGTTATATGGTTAAGCAGTCGGGAACAAGCGCTCTCAAAGTAAAGTCGCGTCAAGAAGTACATATTAATAATAAACGAATACAATAAGTATACATTTAATAAACGACTGTTAAACAATAATAGATTTATTTCCTTTATAGGTGAAAAAAAACAACGGAGTAGGGGCAGATTTCTCGCAGATTCAGCGAAGTGGCTCTGATTACCTGCAAAATGAGCTCGGTAATGAATTAGGACCCAAAAAGCTCTCCTATTTCGAAGACATCGTACTGCATTATAATTGTACATTTAATATTCCTGATACCTCTAATGAAATTGCATTTATTGTATAACAAAAGAAACGCGTTTTAAAAGAACATGTTTTTTTAGTACCATCTGAGAAAAAAAATAAAATTACAAGTAGTTATTGTCAATTGAAAATTGGCCAATTTCATACGCATCAGCATAGACTACATTTTTCATAGGGGGTATGTGAGGGGAGAAAAAATCCCGGGATATTTTAAAGATAATCGGACTTTGCTAGCTTCGCTTGCTTCAAATTCCTCATTCAGACGTTCTTTTGTGCTCACGAGCAATTCGAAGCTGATCTTGTATCAACGTGCCTTGTTTTTCAATGCTTGCGCGATTCAAATCGCATCCACCATAGTCGATGCTGTAATGATTAATTAATGCAGGAATAATTTATCCGCCAAGAGTTAAATCCTTGGTCTATGTCTAATGTCTCTAAGGTCTAACAGCTTGATCAATTTTTCATATTACAAATAATTTTGAAAACATACATTACTTTCTTAAAAAATTAACAATTAAAAAATCGGCGTATCGAATGTTTTTTTTTTTGTTTTAACGAACTAATAAATATTATCATCGATCTTACAATCCGATTATAACGATAGTCAGACTGTCCTTGTTCACAATCACCCCCCTCTCCCAGACAAATTTAAGAATCTGAAATATAATACTTTTTATTACTATAACCACCTCGAAAGAGTAATATTGCTATAACAAAGAACGATCTGACTGCGCCCTTCGCCAATTAAAAAAATTTTTTTTCAGGTATAATTGCAAACAAAGAGAATCCGACCGTCATTAACATATGACTGAGGACACCGATAAAAATATTTTTTAGCGTCTTTCTTTCCAAATTATTTACGACTGTATTCGATGAAAAAAGAATCAATTTTTTTTACTCCTCATTACGGAGTATTATGCAAAGCTCCAAATACAAGGACTATAATAGTTTGCGCGCTTTTGAAAATCATTCCTTTTATATATATATATATATATATATATATATATATATATATATATATATATATATATCACCTACTGCTTAATATATATTCCCCCACGCCGATCCTTCCGTGCGCGTTCGTGACGACAGTCGCAAACTTCGCCGAGGCTCTTTCCTCCTCTCTTTCCCTCCCTCTGCCCATTTCCTCTCTCCCTCTCTCTCTCTCTCTCTCTCTCTCTCTCTCTCTCTCTACTCTCGCCATCCCTCTTGTCTCCGATGCAGCCCCGCGCGGGACCTTTTCTCTTTCTCCTCTCCACGCGGCTGATGAACGTCGATGCCCGTGAATTTTAATGGTCCCCGCGCGCGCGACACATACAAACACGGGGGTCGGACTTATGGCTATAAAAATCGCCGACGCGTTGCGAGCCCCGAAAAAAAAAACGGACCAAAAAACAACGCCCGAAGCAAAAAAAAAAATAACAAAAAAAAACAACAGAAAAAAAATACCAAAACGACAACGACGACGACAAAAAAAAAGGACGTTCGCGAGAGCGTGCGAAGAGCGGCGGGAACCGGTTTTTTTATCGGCGCGGCCATTATGCTCGCGCGCGCGCGCGCGCGAATTCGCGACTGCAAACGTTCGCGCGTATTATAGAGCCGAGCGATATTTTTACATAATTTCGTGTATTGCGCATATATACACATATATAAAGTATATGGCTAGGATTCTTATCAGACCTTGTGTTAAAGATGTCTGCTTCAAGATCGGCACTGTGGATAATGAAAATTTCTTCTATTTCCAATAGGTGTACGGTTTCAAACAAACGTACAAGAAACGAGACTGAGATAAATAAACGGTTTTCACTTGTGGGCATTTGGATAAAAATAATATCGATATATATATATATATATATATATATATATATATATATAAAGACACGAAAGCTCGATTGATAAGCATCTGTCAGGCCTCTCAGAAAATTAAATGACGCGAGAAAATATAAC
Source organism: Sycobia sp. Sy_11 (assembly GCA_018907035.1). Lineage (NCBI taxonomy): Eukaryota > Metazoa > Arthropoda > Insecta > Hymenoptera > Epichrysomallidae > Sycobia > Sycobia sp. Sy_11. Next base: position 700,697 of record JACCIC010000024.1, on the reverse strand, counting down.
CGCCTCATCGTCCGATTTCGATTATAGCCTAACGCTGCGGCTAGGGCAATGACGTAAAGACCGAAAAAAATTGGAATTTCGTGGTGGAATGACAAAAATCCCGCATAATACGCGCGCGCGCGACCCTCGGTTAATTATAGTCGTTAAATTTTAATTCTGTCCGCGAGTAAATCTACGGAGGGGGGGGGAATTTTTTTTTCCCCTCCTCGCCCGCTCGGACCGCGCGTAAATCCATAGTAAATCCGAGTATTAAGTACCGCGAGCGCGCGATAAACAATCCGTGTCCTACGGGCGAAGCACACACGCACACGCGTGTGTGCACATAGGCAGGCACCGCGAATTGCATTTCGCGCGCCCACTCGTGAAACTTCATACCGCGGCGAGAGAGAGAGCGAGAGGGAGAGTGGGAGAGAGGGTGAAAGAGAGGGAGCAGATAAAGAGCTTGATTAAATCGAGAATTGTTGACATACGAGGAATTGTGCGGACTTTTTGCGCATTTCCCGGCCGGTCTATTATACGCCGCCGGTTTTCGCCCTCCGATTATCGCGGCAGCGGCATCGCGCACGATCGGCAGCTGTACATTAACATTCTGTTTGGCTTTGCATCGATGAGTTATCGTTATATATATATATGTGTGGTGTGTGCGTGCGTGTGCGCCGCATATATTAGGCATCCAATTAGACCGCGAAACCTGGGGGGATTCTGCCGCGCGCCGGATCGATAAAGCAAACATTATGCGTTCGGCATATTATATATTATTGCGCGTAGACATCGATATCTTCGAGTCGTCCATAATTTGATGAAGCGATAAATTTTTTTATCGGTACCCGATAATCTGTGATTTGCTGGGATTGAAGAAAGAAATGTAAAAAGAAGAAGAGGAGCCCTATAAACAGATGCAGATGTGTGTCTATATATATATATATATATATATATATATATATATATAGAGAGAGAGAGAGAGAGAGAGAGAGAGAGAGAGAGAGAGAAGATAGACTTTCAATTACGGACCGTCCAGTTTTTAGTACCCATAAGCTTATCGGAGGCGATAGCTTCCAATGGGAGGGGAACATTGTAAAACATTACGCATATATATATATGCGTATACATATAACTATAATCGTATAAGTTACAGTGGTACGTAAGTTTCTGAGGCTAACTAAAAATTTAGATTTGACTCCGTTTTTCTGTTATGCAGTATTAAATGCAATTACATAAATTTGAAAGTATAAAGTAATTTAGAATTACCGTGGACGCGCCATGCCTGATTATGCCGGAATTTAACGGAATCTGTACATAAGTAATTAGTAAATAAATTTTAATTAATTTTCCGATCTGGTTTTGAGTCAAATTGCAATGATATTCTGATATATTGAGTTTGATAATTCTAATATTGAATTCACAAACATTAATTTTTTGAAAACCTCTTGAAATATCAATGTGGACATTCAGAATATCGTGGCCACAGCTTTTAAAAATGTAGCTACATAGTTGATAAATTTTCAATAAAAAGAAAAGAGATATTTTTCGCCATTTTTTATGATTAACCTTCTGCAACATTTAACCGAAACTGGATTTCTAACCTGCCAAGTAGAAACCCGGCAGCTAAAAGCCGTCGGAACGCAAGGTCTCGCCTATACCGTAAAATATCCAATTCCGCGACGTCGTCCCTCATATTTTGCTGCGCTTTAATTTCGCGGAATTCAAGCCAAGCGGCCGCGGCGCGGCGCGCGTCCGACTATAGTAGATTGCGCCGATGGCATCGCCGGGCCCGCGCGCGCTCGATTACGCAGCTGGGACACGTCCGCATCGGGCCTAACAGTAATTTATATCGAGCCAGAGGATCCAGAGTAAACGGAAAACGGCGCGACGATGTTTAATATATATATATATATATATATATATATATATATAGAGAGAGAGAGAGAGAGAGAGAGAGAGAGAGAGAGAGAGAGAGAGAGAGAAAGGAAAACCGGCGACTCGGCGATGTTTCAAGAGAGCTTTTTTCGAAGGAAGCTGCATCCACGGCAGTCATATATATAATTATACACCACTGCATCGGTTAATGTATAAGAAGGTGGTCGCGTAATCGTGACGGCGCAACTAAATGTTCATAACGCCATACTAGGCTGTATTACAGCGAGCGTGAGACAGACAGAGAAGAGAGAGAGAGAGAGAGAGAGAGAGAATCGCGCTCCGTTATGGTTCAAACTCTCCGTCTCGCAACCAGCTTCCTGCAGAAAACGCGGTGTTTCCCGGAATCTCGGCGGAGACGCTCCGGCTAATGCTCCCCCCCCCTCCCGCCGCCCTTCGATCGCCGCCGCGTTATGGCATTTATGCGGCGGGCCTGAGGGGCCCCGCGGCGCGGGTGCGCTTCCCGTACCTGGAAATCGCGATGCGCTCGCGCGCGCGCGCGCGCGACGAGAATATCGTTATGTACGGGGGGAATTCCAGGAGGTGCGAGTCGCGCGACTCGATCGACTCGTGGTATGAGGAAGCGTTCGACTCAGCCGTTCTGTTTTGTTTGTTTGCGCCATTCATTGTTTTTGTAGGTTATGCGGTGGACGCTTGTCGCGATCTCTATGAATAACCCGTCTCGGGATTTGGGGATTCAGGGGTGAGCCAATTATTGATGCGGGCCTCTGAACTGTGTGGGTGATTACAAAAAAGTCGTAGAGATGGAGAGCGAAGAATTTTTGTTCTAAAATTATAAAAAGCGAAGCTAATAATACACTAATACTTTTATCATGCTCTTATTATAGCGAGCATTTTCTTTTTTCAATTTGTTTTCGAAAAATCGCCGTTAATTAGGGATCGAACAGTCGCCAAAAGTAAATAATTCAAAAACTACTGATGGATATTAAAATACTCTCCTGGACATTTGTATCAAGTGAAGCTCAACAAAATATAATAATACATTTGCAAGAACAGCACACGATACTTAGATAATTTGACCAACTATCACTGGTTATCTCCACAATGAGAATTGTAAAGTTTCTAACGATGTCTCATTCTGGAACAAATAATAGCTGTTTAATTACAAATTTTGATACCTACCTCTATTGAAATTGAACACGCGATAAAACCAGATAAATCGTTGCAATGGATATTTCTAAATTTGACGCTGAATTGAACAAAGAATAATACTGGAGTTCAAAAATAGTTGAAATAAATCTATCTTTGGCATTCCTCTTACTAAGTAACCGATAAGGATCTGACCAGGTTGTAAGCAATCCTGAAGATGCCTAACAGTGTACAATTATACCTAAAATCTCATATGTAACTGTAGAAAAATTTTAATATCATTCTTAGTAAGAATGGTACCGAAGCTATATTCGTACGTTCTTTCCTTACCTCTCTGTCAACTATTAATAAATAGATTTTACTACGCACGAAGAAAGAATACCCCCCTTCTTCCGTACAATTTTTTACGGGACACATTGAAATTGTTGTTTTTCTTCTACCAATTGAAAACTAAAACATCTCAAGATCCCGACAGGCGTATCAATTTTCAGGTGAAATTTATAGATTCGACCTGAAAAATTCTTCAATTAATCATGCCTCGCATTTTACTTCTGCAAAGAAAAGCGATATTCTATAAACTCAAGATGGGTTTCCAAAAAGTCAGTTTAAAACAATCTATTTTTGTTTAAATAATTTTACATTCTGGAACAGCATTATTAAATCCAAAAAAAATTCCGTCCAAGTGTCCAGGTATTATTACGGATATATTCCTTCAGGTATAGAGACAAAAACGCTTCCGAGAGCATCGCTCGCCCACTCGAAAGGAAAAGCAAAACCGGCTCTAAAAAAACTGATAGCTATGTATTCACGTGTAATAGAGCACGATTTAAGACGCCGTACGTGATCCCGTACTGGAATAAATTCGACGTTACGCGGGAATTCGGCTGTACCCATGATAAACGTCAACACCGCTCAATTATCGTAACTTAACGCGTACAGTCCATTAGGAACAACGGTTTCTTCTACTCACCAGCGAATGTCTAAATTTATACTTTGTACCCGTGAAGGTATAATAGGGTAATGTGTAATTCTTCGCTTTTATGTTACACGCATAAAATATAACTCGCAACCCGTGTAAATACGTTTTTATCCCGGAATTATTAAATATTTATGCTCGACCAAAATAAGAAATTAAATAATTATATATACCCGTGAATTATTTGATCGCAAATCCCTTGAATATACGTAAAAGTATGCGTATATAGTTTTATTTATATGTATATGAGCAATAAAAGAAATTTAGCCTTTAAAAATCGTCAATTTGCATAAATTAAACCGGCCATCAACAGGACAATATTATCAGTTAATTTTATTGCAATCCGAAAACATGTATACGCGCATAAAGGCCCCATGCGAATAAATGCGTATAAAATAAGAGATAATTTACGTTATAATAATTGAAATTTATCGTTCGGCGCAACGAGCGCGTGCGCGCGCGCTCGCATTGAACGGCAGAGAGCGAAACCCGAGGCCCGTAACGGCCGGTGCCCAAAGAAGAAAAAGGCAGAAGCTCGATATAAAATATAAATTATAGACAAGGCCCGACACTTAATAAAGCTGAAAATTTAAGTCCCCCTCCCCTCCCCCTTACCAGGCCGATCCCGCCCCATCCCATGCCCCATCCTCCGTCACGGCATTTTTTTGACAATCAGATAAAGTCGCCCGAGATTTCGTTCTCTCTCGTCCGCAAGTTCAGTGCGACTGTAAGTATAATTTTATATATATATATATATATATATATATATATATATATATATATATATATATAAATCGACTCCGAGGGATCGTTTGATCATTCGCCGACTATATCTTATTTTATATCAAATTTTATATACATAAAAGAAATACATGCTCGATGCTTTTGAACGCCCTCGTCGGAGGTGGAAAAGTGTATGTATATGTATATATAATATATATATATATATATATATATATATATATATATATATATATATATATAGCAACTCTCGGCAAATAAGATCTCGGAAGAGGGGAGGGGGTGGAAATATCGATAGAACCGTGGCTATCGCGGTCCATCGAGTTTTTTTAATAACCTCTCGTCCTTCGTACGTAAGCGAGAGCGAGGGAGAGAGCGAGAGGGAGAGAGAGAGAGAGAGAGAGAGAGAGAGAGAGAGAGAGGGCGAGAGAGGGCTGCGAGTGAAGAGATTAAAAAAGCGCCATAAAGAATAGACGGACATCGGAGAGGCGTTCGGGGGCCGAGGATTTCCGGTCGCACGATCGTAACGGCCGAAATAATTAATGTCCACCTAAAAGAAGTTCGGACTCCTCTCGCTCTCTCTCTCTCTCTCTCTCTCTCTCTCTCTCTCTCTCTCTCTCTCTCTTTCTTCCTCTTTTTCTCTTGCACCGTCTATCTATACGCAGAGCATATACATATACATAGATATATATAGGCGCGATCGTAACTTTTGTATCGTATGACTCGCGGTGAAAATCAACGCGAAATTGTGGACCGACGCTGCACCGCGCGCGTATATATATATATATATATATATATATATATATATATAAGCGTTCAGAAAAAGATCGAAAGAGAGAGAGAGAGAGAGAGAGAGAGAGAGAGAGAGAGGGAGAGAGAGTGAGAGAGAGCGAAATGTGCAACGATCGGATATGCGCGCGCGCTCGGGTATCGGATAACGCGATTCCTCTTCCTCTCCTTCTCTATTCATCTCCGCATCCCTCTCCCGCTCGTCGAGAGCGCATCGCGCGCGCGGCCTTTGAATTATAATCTATTCGCGCGTGCGAAACCCGTTTCATAAAGCCATATGAACGCCACCCCCAACCCCCTTTGGATCTTTCTTCGACGACACCCACGTTTTCCGAGAAACTTGCCGTACGCCTATATATATATCGAGAGAGAGAGAGAGAGAGAGAGAGGGGGGGGAGAGAGCATGTCAAGCGCGAGCGGGATGAAACGCGTGAAGTTTTTTGTTCGTCTCCCGGCTCTGCCCTCGTATATAGAATACGGTGTACTTATCCTGCGTACCTGTGCTGGCGGTATACAGATAGCGATTTCTACATGTATAATACATAGTTGCTCTTTATTTCTTGCTCCTCCTCCTTCTGCCCCGCTCTCCTTCTCACTCCTTCTCTCTCCTTCTGTCTTTCCCTCTCTCTCTCTCTCTCTCTCACTATCTCTCTAGCTCCTCGTCTGAAGTCGTTCGTTGTAGATATATATATATATATATATATATAGATCATGTCGTCTCCAAAGACCGCACGGCGCAGCTAAGACAAGTTTCCGCACGAGACTCGCCCATATGCCTCACGGTGACTTTGCGCGTTTATACGTGTATATATAGTTTATGCGCATCTGATAGTTCATCGACGCCCCGCGAGATTTTCGCGCTCGATCTCGTTCCACGGCATGGGCACGCACAATGCCCGCAATATATAAAAGGTCATATAATTACGTTTATAATGGCGGCACGATACGGCGGGAGCAATCGATTTGTTTTTTCCTCTTACCGGGAATACCGGGCATTCGTAAAATTATATTATTATACAGGGACGGGACGCGCGCGCGCGCGCGGCTCGATCGTACCGTGTATTATACGGCCCATTCGGCCGGATGTTTTTGCCGCTATAAAATGCCGATGCCTCGCATCGGGATAATAATAATTGATCAGAGCGGAATCGCGTATATTGGACTTTAATATATACTTGATGTGGAGAGAAGTGTTATGTTTATATGTGTGTGTGTGTATATATATATATGCAGGAATCCCTTATGGGGAATGGATCTGTTTTGCATAAACACGTGGACGCTACACGCTGAAAGATGTCGGGGCCCCATTCCGCCCCCCCCCTCCTTAATGCCGGGTAGGATGTGCAAGTGATTAAATAGGAGCTGTATATATACATATGGGAATATATCGCGGCTATAATTTTACCTCATCATATTATTTTATTAATGCCCTACCACATTCTCAGATTGCAGAACGTAATCGGATACATTGTATGAAGATGAAAAATCGTCACCGTCTGAAACAAATTTTTACCAATCGATGAGAGTATAATAGCGACGCGGCTTACTGATCGGTGCTTCGATATCGGAGAGCTACACTGTGAGAAATGTAAGATTAAAGTAGCACGACCGTGTGTTCATTTCCATAATTTGCCAAAGATTCTTTCAAATAATGCTTTATACAGTACAATTTACCATTACTAACCAATTTCACTAAATAAGAAAAAATAAACTGTTCTTTTTGGTATCAGCCAAATCTTTTCCAAAACAACTAAAGCAAACGGTAAATATTTTTTTTTCTCGCATTGCAATCGTGCCCAATCGATGTCGCACATTAGTATTGTCTATTAGTGCGACTGTCAAACATTATTAGCACGGATTTATTGCCAGTCCGGTCTGCAAATTTATTACATAGCAGGCCTCAAATGCTCGCTGAAATCGATAGTAGTAAATTATGCACCGTCGGTCGTTCGTTCGCGGAAAATTCTGAATTTATTTACGGCAAAAAATTGGACAGGTAAATAATAGAGGCAGGCAGCCCGTACGATGGTCCACTCGAGGAGAGTCGGTCCCTTCCTAGTCCAACCAACGGTCAAAAATTAAAAACGTAAACTTAAATGATAAATATATTAATGGTAAATTACGATGAAAAATAAGTTTTTTAATCAATAAAAATAGAGACAAAAATCAAATGAAGCCATTATGCTAGTCCGGTTTACTAAAAAAAAATTGTAGAATAGGTTATTTACTATATAATAGTTATAATCAGCTGTGGTCTAACATATTGTTTTCGATTGAAGTCTTACGAACATATCTTTTCGAATGAATGCCATAATCCGAAACGCATTATCATTTCGTTTTCGGCGATTGTGCATCATTATACAATACGCCAAATTTCTACAATTAAAGTAGAAGTCAATCCCTCTTCGTTAATGCACGGCAGACATATCCCGTTAAAATTAACCTCGCATACCTTGCACAGAAAGAACGATAGCGCTTTATTGAAATTCGTTAAATTTAAATGAAAATCAAAAATACATTCGAGTCCGAATTACGGCAGCGCGATTAACCGCGCCGACGGAGTCAACTCGATACAAGTCGACGCGCGACTACGCGCATCGTCGAAGGGCTCCGACAGCGGGCGCCGATATTTTATGCAATCGATAGCCATCCGCGCCGACGATGGGGGCCGCCTCTCTTGGCAGCCGGGCAGAGATGAAATGTCGAGGTGGGTTGAATGATTGAGCGCCGCCTATGCGGCACTGCACACTTGGCAATTGTACACCGACCTTTTACGAGAAACATTCGAGCCAGTCCTACCTCGACGCTACGCACGACTGCATATAATCGACGGATTGACAATTTTGTTTTTGTGGGCCCTTTCGTTATATTTTCTTATAGCTGACGCGTTGATGAGTTTCTCCATGTACTATAAATGTATATATATATATATATATATATATATATATATATATATATATATAAGTGTATATATTTGACCGATGACGAAGATTTGTCAGAAACTGACGCCAGGCGCCACACGACGTCTTGACCGATGAGAGAAATATAAGGGAGCCTATATATATATATATATATATATATATATATATATATATATATATATATATATATATGAATTTTATACGAACGAAGACGAATTGTATTACAGTAGCGGGGAGGCAAAAATTGTCAAAACGCCCCGGGCTGGACGGGACGAGCCCAAGAGTCCAAGGGCCAATAAATTAAAGCTCGAGGCCCGAATTCTCATTAAACGACCGGGGGAGTCCCGTCCGGAGGCGGACGACCACCAGAGGTCCCGCGCTTTTTCATTCGGACGACCTCTCGCGCCCGCGGGGACGTCGCGTCGATGCGCATCGCTGCTTTCCCGAAAAACTCGAGGCCGCGCGAACGATCGAGAGGCCGTTTACCCTTTGATATATATATATATATATATATATATATATATATATATATATATATATACATATATGTATAAAATATCGACGTTCACACACACTAACGGACTCACACGCTCCTCTGAATGTTCAAAAATATCGCAAAAAGCCTGCTGGCGCGCCGAACCCTTTCCTCCATTCTCGGAAGGACAGTCCTGGTTCAACCCTTCCCCCCTCCCCCGCTCACTCTCTCATCCCGCAGCTCTTCCCCCGGCCATCGGGCTCACGGCATAAAGTGGGTCAGTGATGCGCCGCGCTGTCGTCTTATTTGCAAAAGAAAGGAAACTTGACAAACGAGGCGCAATCGGACTGCCGAAAAAAGGGGTGGGGAGAGAGCGAGAACACAGTGGCCAACTGGCGGGAGCAGCAGCTCTCTCTCTCTCTCTCTCTCCCATGCTCCGCACGGACCCCCCGCGCGCTCACGCGGCCAATGGTCCGCATATATTAAGCTTATGAACCTCGGGGGCCTCCCCGCTTTTTTTTCCCCGGCACGGCCGCGCGCCGCATCGCTCGTAAATAATCTCGCGCCAACGAGAGACGTCCGACTTCTTTGCCTCCTCTCCCGCCCTCCCACAGCCGCCGCGCTGAGGAGAGAGAGAATGAGGGAGAGCGAGAGAGAGAGAGAGAGAGAGAGAGAGAGGGGGGGAGATGGCGCAAGGACGCCGAGGACCCGCGCGCGCAACTGTTTCAACCGGCGCGAGCGCTCGCCGGTTCAGACCGCGTCCGCCAGTGGTTATATTAATATATCTATATACATATACAGATATATACTTACACACGATGCGACAAGTGAAAGTGCGCGCGCGCGCGCGCGTTGAGCCCCCCCCCCTCCCGTGCGCCTCCCGCGGCTCCTCTCCTACGCGTCCATTAGAGTCGCGTTACTCGAGCTCGTACGTATAGTTACGGTGTGATAACGCGTTGACGCTGGCAGCGCACGCGCTTCGGTGATTTTCGCGGCGCCTTGCCGGTGCGAGCGAAATTCGTCCGTGAGGCGTGGACGCGAGCTCGTTCCTCTTTATTTCCGGAATTATTTACCAAAAGCAACGGTCGGGAGGGTTCATTCTTCATCGTCCATCCGTTGTCTTGCTCGCCGACGCGTTTACTGTTTTGCCGATCTCATACTTATCGTTGGTCATAGAGGTCTTGGCGGTGTCTTGGCCGATCCGAGTCCAACGGTCGCGTTTACCGCGATTTTTACGATTTTTCGTAATGTCACGATGCGCGCTCGCTTTGGCAAGCGCGAACGGTCATTCGGCGAGTTTCGCGCCACGATCGGCGATCATTATTTATCCTGTAATTAGACTCGGCGTCGATTGGTGTATAAAATTGCGCGCATCTCGAGGAAAACCTCGTACTTCTATAAATGGTGTCGTAAATACTTTGGGGAACCGATTCCTACCATTTCCAGTCTTGTTGCGCAACCTTTAATTGCAATCTTCGCTACTTTCGCAACAACGAAGTAAATTATGATTGTTATTGTCGTAACAGTAAATTCGCTAAGTAACCGCTACTCATTATCGAACTATTCAAAATAGTCTTTATATACTAGGAACAATGATAAGTCAAATCATGATCCAATTTACTGGTAATTTGACAGTCAGGATGAATTTTAATAGCAGATTAAGGGACTGTCGCAACCACCGATCGAGCAAAAAGTACTCTGATTTAAATGTCTATATATATTTATCAGCTGAATTATTGCAAATGTCAGTTAATGACGCACTTTATTCAGATTCATTGTATCTCGTTGCGACGTTTTCAGAAAAATCGACGAACGGTGTGGAAATGAAGAACTAATTGATAATTTTATTAATAATTTTTGGCTATTGAATTTTCGATTGGAAATCTTATACTATTTAACGTATTAGTTTGAAGCTTTGTAGCAATCCATAAGCGACGCCAATAATGAGCGTGATTAATCAAATTTCACGACAATTGAATGATTGCGTATAATGTAATTAAAAATGCTCTGTTATCAAAAATCGACTCCAATAGCCCATTAATAATAAGTGGATTTTTACCTCGACTTGTTATAATAAACTTTTCACCCGTACAAATTCTCCCAGACTCTCTTAATAAGTCGTGCGACACGTTCTGATACTTTTCGCGATTAAGTCGCAACATTACATTCTAGTCTGATGGCAAGCATCGTCAAGTCGTCTACTCTAGTCCCTTTTCATTATTAAACGACGCATCCAAGATATTTATACATCCCCGAAATTCAGGATAATTCAAAGAGCCCTCGAGATGCTTTATCTTTCGAATAATTGGAGCGCGTGAAAAATACCCAAAACCTTTCCCATTACCGGCTGCAGCGATGCCAGATCCAAGGGAAGAGAAGAAGCTCAACCTATCGCAGCGGAAAATTCCAAAAAAAAAAAAAAAAATTATAAATAAATAAAGGCAAAGGGGGGAGGGAGGAGGGCAGAGGAAATAAATGGGGCGCGCAAAAGGAACGAGAATGAAAGAAAGACGAATCCCGGCCCGTGACAGAGAAAAACGAAGGGTTTAAGAGTGGGAAGTGGTGGGGGGAGGGCGGGGGAGTGAGCGGAGAAAGGAAATTTCAGGATTCGCGAAAAGGAGGGAATGGGTGGGGTGGGCGGCGGGGCGCGAGGAGGAACGCGAGGCATAGCGGCACAGCGGCTGGAAAAATGGCAGAATGCCGCGCTGCAGCGCGCGCGGGCATCATCCTTTATTCAGACAGTTCTTTCAGCGCATCTCGCCTCTTCCACATCCATCCCCTTTCTATCTCTCTCTCTCTCTCTCTCTCTCTCTCTCTCTCCTCTCTCTCTCTCTCTCTCTCTCTATGTCTCTCTCCCTCTCTTTTCTCTACAGTCCGCGTCTTGCAATGAATACTAAAAGTTTTCTGTGAATGCCCTGCCGGCCGCCACCCCCCCCCACCCCACCCCGCCGTCCCTCACGCTCCTCCGATATTAGTTATACTTAATTCAAAGACACAAGAGCGGCGGGAGCGCGAAACGCCCCTGGCTCGAAGGTTGGGGAAGAGAGATAGAGAGAGAGAGAAAAAAAAGGGAATACTAACCCCGTAGCTAGCGCGCGCAGTCTGCCCACCTCCCCCTCCTCCCCGCCCTCGACTCATCCGCCGGTAATGGGAGGCCCGAACCCGCGCGGGACTGTATACGGCCGGAGGCTGTGCCTCCTCACTCCCACCCCCCCCCCGTTCCACGGGATTTTTATTTAAATCCATCGCGTGCGCAACTTATATTTTCATTAGCCTTTCACGAGCTATATATATATATATATATATATATATATATTATATGTATGTATGTATGCGCACTCTCCTCCCTTCCTCTCTCGTAAAACTCACGGCTCACCTGCGCCCACCCCATCGAACCCCTCTCCCCTCGTCGCATCCGCCTTTTTTCGCGATTCCGTTTCTGCGTCCGTAGATGCTCTCTGTCTGTCTCTCTCTCTCTCTCTCTCTCTCTCTCTCTCTCTCTCTCGACTTTTAATTCTCTTCTGTAACTGAAACCCAAGCGCGCACGACGCGAACGCTCCGATGGATGCGTGTACGTTTTGTTTTATGCACGCGCGCGCTGGTTATATACGAAAATTCAGGCGCGTTTCGCGTCTTTAAATTAACCGGAACTCGCTACGCGCTGTAAAAGAATAGAATAAAAAAGTTAAATAAAAAAAAAAACAAAAGGAAAAAGAAAAAGAGCTCACGCGCGCGCTCACACACATACGTATATATACCGTAAAAGTAATTTGGAGGCACCCGCGAGTGCGCGCGGGTAACGATATTTCCTCTATTACGCGCTTCGTTTCCTTTGTTTTTCTTTTGTCTTTGTTCCTCTACTCTCTTCCACGCGCCTTTATATATATATATATATATATATATATATATATATATATATATATATGTAAGGTTGATTGCGCTTTTTCTCATTTAAATTGAGTTTAAATAAAATTATCGCTTTAAAGAGGGGGCGGGTAGGAGGGGCCTCGGCTAAGATTGTTTTTACTTTTATTGCGAGAGAGAACCGGAATTATCCCGCGAAATCGGGGGGTGGAGTGGAAATTTATTTTCAAGGCTACTTGGTAAAACCGAAGCAATTTTCGGGAAATATATTGTTTTAAAGGAAATATTTTAGAGAATCTATGCGATTCAGCATTTCATTATAATACATCAATTGTGAAACAAAAGATGATTTGTCTTGTAAAACTGTTTACGAACTCATTTCACGGCTGGTACATTATACGCAATTATTGTAAGGAAATGTATCTAAGTTGTGCCGAATTTCACACGTTTTCGTTCTTTCTTATAACGCATTTACTTTTGTTTCCCACACGTACAAAGTCAAACGTGTTCGTTTTTATACGTCTATATTTATATTCATTGCACAAGTCCAGTGTAAGAAGGCCGAAAAAACTGGATCAGATCACCTCTCATAAGCGTCCGACGTGTAAACGTGCCAATTTCAAAAGTTCGCGATTGTTTTCAGAAGCTACGCGCGAAAAACTCGTTCCCGGACTTCGCGGAATAATTGCTCTCGCCCTCCCCTCCCCCATTACTGAAACCTAAGATAAGGGAAAAAAAGAGTCTTGGCGCGCAATCCCCGACCGAACGGTGTTTAGACGTATATATTTATAATGCTTAAACCGAGAGGAAAATATAGGAGCGCGCTTAAAAAATCTCGTATATATAAAGCAAAGTCTTCGCGGAAAATATAAGGCAAAAGCTCAGGGAGCGAGATCGAGCCGGGGAGGAAAATGCAGAAGAAGAAAAAAACATCGGCGTAGACGGTAAAGGAGGAAAAGCAACGATAGCGCAGGTGCAGAGACCGTATGAGCGAGCGGCGACGACGACGACAACGCCAGTGCGCCGATCTCTACCTCTCTCTCTCTCTCTCTCTCTCTCTCTCTCTCTCTCTCTCTCTCTCTCTCTCTCTCTTCCTACCTTCGTTCTATCTCCTGCAGCTATAGACCGTGGGATAATTGCATAATAATCCCGGCGCTAAATTAAGCCCGGGGGCCCCGGTGGCGGGGCTCTCGAGCTTGATGCATTGCAGACCATCGGGACGGTGTGGCGGGGTACGCGGTGAGGGGGGGGGGTCGATTCCTCCGTACAACGCGGCCCGTGCTATCCCAGAGCTATATACGCCCCCGCGCCGCGCCTCAGTTTCGCGGCAATTTAAACTTTACGGCAAAACATGACGAGGCTGATGCTCTCCGTCGTCCCCGCGCTGTGTCGCGCCATCTTGGTGGATTCTGAGAGGGGAGTGGGACGGAACGACCGCCCAGCGGGTCTCTCTCTCTCTCTCTCTCTCTCTCTCAGACTGAACCCTCGCACGCGGCATTTAGCGTTCATTAAATAAACGTCTTTTCGCCCCGTTCCTCGACCCCCCCCCTTCCAACATCGGTTCCTCCGCGCCCGTCCTCAGCCTCTCATCCGGTATTATATAAAGTTCAGGGGGGTGGGTGGAGGAGGCATCGACGTCGCGTCACTCACACGTTCCAAAGTTTAATTGATCAATGATAAACTTTATCGATCATTTCGAATTCATTTAACTTTGGCAAGCGGGAGGAGCCGAGAGCGCGCCCGCGTCCCCGATGTGCTTATCCGGACGTCCCGCGTGTGTCGCTGGTACCGCTATATAATTATATGCAAGCGCTTTTGCTGGATTCATTTGGCTCGAGCGCAGCTGCGGTGCTACTTATGAATTATACAAGATTTTTACAAGAGGAGCGGGCGTCTTATACTATTGTTACAGCGCACTACTACATTTTTAGAGAAAAAAGAAGGCTTAAAGTAATCCGATCAAGAATTGCAAGAAGAGTTTAAATTGGCGTCTGTAGGTCTGGACTAAATATTTTAGAAATTCTACATGTCGGCATAATTCGTAAATAATTTTAAAACAATCTTATTAGTATTATTATGATTTCTTCTGAATTACTACTGTATTATTTATACATACTTATACTTTTGTTAAGCTTTGGATGTCCATTATCTATATTTTTAAGGTTACCATTCTATCCATGTACGTCTCGGAATAGATCATCTAGAAATCCTAAGGATCAATTCAACAAATGACGTACACTACGAAACGTACATTTTATTTCTTATTCGTAGAATTTTATTTCTTAGCTAGTTTTTCAATTACTGTATCATTTCAGAATTTCTTATTCGATTTTCGATAGATTGTGCAGTTAAATTTTTTGAATGTTTTATTATGTTTTAATTCGACGTCAATATAAGCATTACAACATCGCGTAAACGAGTTTAAATCTTTCATTTTCCAATTATCTATGTGGTACTAATAATTACCGGCTTGACATATAGTCAATATAGAAATTAGAATGCTCGAGTGACTCGCCATTATACACTACCATTTTCAAACGTATACGTAAAATACAAGTTAAATGAATAACTCGGAAAAAAACTCGGTGCGTTTGAGTAAATTATGCGACTCGCCCTATTTTCTGTATTTGGACTAATGAAGCATATATTACGCAATCTCTCTAAGTCATTAAAAAACAAAAACAAAAAAACCAGCTAATCCGTCGTGAATCGCGATTTCGGAACATTATATATCTGTACTTATATATATATATATATATATATATATATATATATATATATATACACCAATAAATTACACTAGGCGAGCTCCATCATTAAACGCAAAAACTTTCCCTGATTGGAAAATTTAGCGGACCGCCTAGTGATTGGAACGCGACCCCCTCACCTCTTCCCGCCAGGATCGATCAATCCATCGCTCAGCGGTGTACGAGTGAACAAAAATTCGCGGTTTTGCGAAGGAACTCTCGGCCATGCACATTTAATAAATGCACATACATATATATACGTACAGGGAAAGCATGGTCGTAAGTCGAATGAATTGGGAAGGAGCGACCGCGCGACATCGCAGCCACGGTTAAATATTACATACGAAATGCCCATCCCTCGTCGTCTCTCTAGCTTTACCGCACCCGCTCTCGTACTCGCTACTACCGTCGGAGGCGCAGGCTCATGCCATATAATAATGCACGTAGTCGGCGTAAGTTAACGTTTACGCTTGAGAGTACCGCAGGCATAACGTATGTCCTACAACTCAGTGGTCGCGCCCGTATACAAATGTGAGTTAGTATATGTATATATATAACATGATAACTCGCTCGAGTTAGTATATATATAACATGATAACTCGCAGAGACCTCTAAAGTAGCGGTAATGAAACTAGAAGGTGCGCCCTACTACAGGCAAGAGGAGTAGAGGCGTGCGGGTGGCAGAGAGAGCGAAAGAGAGGCAGACAGAAAATTTTTTTGTGTGGTATAATTATTTTTCTCTACTATTGGCTGCAGGGTTATAATAGAAGCACTGCGCAAATCGTTCTTATACACTTCATGTAATTTTTGTATCTACGCGCGTAGATTCAGTGAATGTCAATGAATTATTCATTTCTAGCACTCATTCTCGACATAATATGGAGGGGGTGTAACGTTAGCGATGGCGCGAGATTTGATAAAGCGCATTATTCGGAGATTGTTTATCATTGCTCTTTCTCGTCTTATCTTATCCCAGATAACTTCGTGGGGGCTCGCGTTACAATTTGTGACTGCTCGGAAATTGGTCGTGTGCATATCTAAATTCCTTTGCCGACGGAAATTTTGTAGTTTATCGATTCTTTTTACAGCAGGTGAGTGATAGCCCAACGTACATGGTTATCGTGATCGATCGACTCGTTAATCGTTGACCGAAATGGGCTCGTAGCATATCGAATTCGTTGTAAAATATACCCGATATTGAAGCAATGAAACTTGTATTCCGCTGTGTACTGGTAGAATATATATAATTTCCTCCTACATTTTTGCCACTTTTTGTTCACACATTTAATTGCATCAGTTTTCAGTATAGTTTAAACACTCCCTCCTCTTATCTAAATTTTGTTATATTTCTTTCCGCTTTCCCGATTGGAATATATGAAATCAAAAAAGGTTAACGAAAATTGGTATATATTTGGTTAAAAAGAAGTTACATTAACTATAGGTAAACTTCTCTTCTTCCCGCATAACTGAATGTAACCATTTGCCATACACAATTCTCTCTCTCTCTCTCTCTCTCTCTCTCTCTCTCTCTCTCTCTCTCTCTCTCTCTCTCTCTCTCTCTCTCTCTTTACGAACAGTTCCTTATTAAACTTAGCATATTTATATTAGATCCATAAACTTCTGCCAGGGTATTCCTCATCCATTAATTTGAACCAATTATTTTCACCCCTTATGTATGTCCCTGCTTTTATATTTATAGAATCATCTTGTGTACCTGCTTGAACAGTTCCTACGCCATTGTATACGTAAATTTCGAGTTTCGAGAACGCAGTTCCCTCGTCCTAAATAACGGTAAAATTAATGTGGTAGGTCCACTGATAGAAAGCACACTGAGATATATTATATGTCACATATCTATGATATTAATAAATATTAGTAATAGAGTACAGGGATTTGAATTTATTTCCCTTTTTAAGTACTTCTTGATCCGTAGCAACGCTGAACCGATTAGATGTATTGTTGAAAGAAGACAGAGAGACTACAAAATTGGAAATCTTGCACGTTGAATCAGTGTGGAATTGTATGATTGAAAAAGAGAAAATTATAACTGACCAAAAGGAGCAGAACCAGGGTGTGTATCATATATCTATGCGTTGGCCAGGATGGTAGCAATGCAATACTCGATAGAGACTGCCGAAGCGAGTACCGCATAGTTCGATTGTGTCTATAAAAATGAGTGGTGACAGAGGAAAAAATAATCGACCGACAATGGGACCCATATGTGGTTGTGAATATGAGGTGGTGCTGTTATGTGGTTTAAAGACACTACCGAGATGGGAGATAGTTATTCGCAGCTATGCCTACGCCTGCAATAATTACACCAGTGAAAAAAGAGTATATTATATTATACGTTGAGGTAACATGTTCTACTCAACATAAAATGCTGTCTAGAGAAAATTTTTGCCGACACCGTAAGTTCGCTTGTCTCAATGTACAGAAACAGATATAGTTTTGTTTGATCTTGGTAAACATAGGTAGATGCTATCCACAAGCTGACTGCTGCCTCTCCCCTTAGAGATGTTAATACCAATCAGATCTAGAAATTCATTGGTAAGCTTCACTACAGGATGAGAGAGCGTGATGAATGTGGTCTATCATTTCTGACAACAGATGACACAAAGAGATAATCGTGAGAAATTTAGAATCCACGAGTATTTGAGATCTCTATGATACGCGGGCATTATACCGAAGCGATTTGACGAGTTACATCTGGACGTTTGCTTCAAGACCGCGCAAATCGAATAATACATCATATTGAGTCTAGCAAAGAGGCATGTACTCAAGCTATCTATCAGATATTCTGCTTGCAGCAGCTGAGGTGAGTCGAGTTGGTCGATTGCACAAACCCATTGAAGAATACAGATTGATTTTTCTTTGCTCGGAAAAATATCTCTATGTAGTATTTCATATTGTCTTTATAGACGACTATTGAAGTATTGACTTACTGAGATACATTCCAGTAAATTCGTTCTCAAATCAATTCCCAAATGAATTGTGTCAATCTTGCACGAAACAACGAGTTTGGCATAAATGGTCAGCTAAGCTAATGGCTCTTAGTGCTTGTGGTTTATTCTAAACAAAATCGTAAGATTATTTGGAAGCGTACAATATAAAGTTGATGGTACCTACTGGGTATAGCCGATATAACCAAAGCATTAGCAGATTAGTAATGGTCAGCGAGAGTTAAATGTAAAAGTCAGTATGCATTTTGGAGAGATAACAGACATTTTTGCACTGTGTGTCAATGTTGGACTGCCAAATCAGAAATCACTGAATGAAGCTCTGAAGAACGCATCCAGGCTTCCTCGCTGTCCAACCAACATTGAAAATTAAGAACAAAAACTATTCGCAACTGTCCAAAATACACATTTGCATTTACACAAAACTTTTCCCCGTCATTACCAATCCGCTGCTCTGTTATATCGAGAACGGCCTTTATACAATGTATATGTATATATAAGTCGGTACGCTCGTCGAGCCAAGAAAGAGCGATGCGCTCTGAATGAAAGAGAAAGACGCGAAGCAACGAAGAGCAAGGTAGAGAAGATGCGAATCGAGGCAATATATATAAATGCTTGAATGCCGGGACAGGGAAGAGCGGAGGGGGTGGCGAGGTAGAGAGAGAGAGGAGAGACGAGCGATTTGCAATGTCGGACATACGTTAAGTCGACCGATCGCGACGCTAGGCAGATCTCTCATGAGAGACAGAGAGAGACACAGAGGCTCGACTCCGATATCGCACCGGTTCTATATATATATATATATATATATATATATATATATATATATATATATACACATATACACGCGATTTCGTTCCGTCCTGGCAATTATATGCACTTTATAGCAGTTGCGCGCCCTGTTATTCGGCGACACAAGTAAACTGCTTGTTTCCCCGTTGAGTTCGATTTTTTATTTTCTCCTCGTCTTCCTCCTACTCCGCCCTATCCCCACCTTCCTTCTTCGACGCTTTTTTTTTGCTGGCCCAGACGCTCGGTAAAAATCCCTCATCGCCCTCTACCCTCCCCCCCCCCACTCCCGTCCTCCATCTCACGCCTCTCCACGCCGACTATCCTCGCCCCATATTAAATTCCATTTTAATTTCTCGCGCCGCGCGAATAACGGGCTTCGTTATGAGCGGGAGATTATTACCGCGCGGAAATCTCGCCAGGGGCCGGAGAGCGGCCGGCTCGTAAATCTCGCTCGTTAT
Source organism: Sycobia sp. Sy_11 (assembly GCA_018907035.1). Classification (NCBI taxonomy): domain Eukaryota; kingdom Metazoa; phylum Arthropoda; class Insecta; order Hymenoptera; family Epichrysomallidae; genus Sycobia; species Sycobia sp. Sy_11. The sequence continues at coordinate 680,950 of JACCIC010000024.1, read as the reverse complement.
GATCGGAACAATTAATGGAAATTCCGTTTATTCGGAAAAAGGCCCTGCGCTGCCGTCGCTCGTAATCTCGGCCAGCGATCGAGAGCTGATTTATTGCCTCTCGCCGCGCGCCTTCATATATATATATATATATATTTATAGCGAAAGTTTTTCTCGCGTGTCGCGCATTATATGTCGAAATGCGCGCGCGTGTCGGAGGTATTGAATCTTTGTGTACTATATATATATATATATATATATATATATATATATATATATTCGAGAAATCCAGTTTTTATATTTAATTAAAAACCTTTGCTGAACGGCATATATTTGCGTTATTTATGAATGCTTGGGATAATTAATTAATTTAAATAATATGTACGCTCGTTAATTTTCCGAGTAAAATCTTTAGATAATAATAATTAACGTCGAATAAATCATCGCGATCTTGTTATGCTTGCAATGTTAATTTGTAAATTGAAATTTATTTAAAAATAACGAATCAGCCTAGATCTGTAGAGAATAGAAAATATGATAATATAGCTTTTTTCAAACAGCATTTGATATTTATTATGATGTTGACTAATTTTATCGTATTCAAAGCTATTTTATTCATCCGAGCATTCGATATCATCAACAGAAGAAAAACTTTGGAATTATTCAATGAAGTTATCTAATGAAAAAAATTTTTCATTCCTTTTTCATGGAACTTTATACTCTCTGTTTCAATGAATATTTTCGTTCTACTCTATTAATTTTATCTAAATTTTATTAAGATGGATCCTCGCGTATGAAACTCCGCGCAACGGGCGCGTGGTCCAAAATTGAGCTCATATTGTGCGTTGTGCTATGCTTATACGCGGTACGGCACGCGAAGGGGAAAAACCGGTAAGGTGATGAATAGCAAAATCCGAATGATATATATATATATATATATATATATATATATATGTGTGTGTGTGTGTGTGTGTTTAAATATACATTTCTAAAAATAATTACTTCTATATATAGTTTGTTTAGTATTTCATTCCAAATGCCATATATATAATTCCCATCAGTGGATAGGCAATTTACTTGCGAGCGAGTGTATATTATATATATATATATATATATATATATATATATATATATATATATATATATGTATGTATATATAATTTGTCACTGACTTTCGATTTGAATAGATTCGCGATTTTAGATATAAAATTTTTCTAAAATTTTTTATATTTACTATATTTGTTATATTTAAATATTTATATTTATAAATATAATAAAATAATAAATACCTAAATATAATAAATATAAATAAATAGTTATTATATTTAGGAATGAAATTTAAAGAGAACATTTTTTCTGATAGAATAGAATGGAATGTTCAATTGCAGGCATTCATTTTCAATATATGTATCTTTGAATGATTTGTGTATGTTGTGCACCAATATAGCTCTATCGAATCAATGAACAATCCATTAATGAGAAAAAATTCGCATAAAAGTTTAAGTGAATTTCGGATCGGAATAATATAAACCGGGGGGCAGTCGCGTAGTTTTATATATCTGCAAATAATTTTAATCATTCCATGCAAATGATCCCAATTACAATTTGTAACAGAAAGAATTTTAAGCGTGCGTTTAATGATCGGTTGGTTTAACATTATCGTGCAGGCCTGCCAATATATACATACCAGTAATATATATTGACTAATTAAGTATATACTAATATTAATTATTAGACACAGTGGGAGATTTTATCCTATATTATTTTTTCAAGATTATTTCAATTTTTTAATTCAATTTGTATTTAAATTATGTCCTCGCTCCAAGATATATGTATATCAAAATTGATTAATCTCGCCACATATACCATTATGGTAGTATGCAACTCACGATGAATGTTACATATTCAGTTAGATAGATATATTTCGAGAGTTAGTGCTAATTCTATATGGGTTTCATCTATTCAAACAGGACAAATACAAAGCTGAATTCATTTCAATAAAATATATATGCGAAAAGAGGATTGCTGATGCTTTTTCATGTAAGCATTATACGATATATGAGATTTTCTAAATTTATATTTTTTATAATATAGCTATACGAATATATATATATATTTCGTGTATAGGCTCTCATCGGCTAAGAAACGATTACCAGTCCATAAATTCGCTAAATTATTATCGACTGACAGATTTACGATGATTGTGCGATATGTAATAGAAAATGGGGAAAGAAGGAGAAGAAGGGGGGGGAGAGGAATATGACATGAATCACACGCGACATGTCTCGAAGTCGACGAGCTTTATGTGTTATATGCGTGGGATAAACCCGGCGATGACTTCAGAGGAATTCGATTGGACGACGGCGATTATAATCGTTTCCCTTCTATTTGAACCGCATTAGCGTCCTTGTTGATCAAAAGAAATATTGCTCGCGTTCGCGCGCGGCGGGGAGGGGCGGGTGGTCCGGCGGGACTTTTATTCAAAATATATCGCCCGACAAACGCCATTCGCTATATTATCTGTATGCATGTATATATATATATATATATATATATATATATATATATATATATATATACAGTAAGTTCTAAAGTTCTCGCTGAAACCGGCTAAAATCGCCTTTTAAACGAGTTTCCACGCGAGCGCGTAATATCAGGTAATATTCTTTCCGGGGCTTCGCAGTAGCGTACATATTCCACGATATGTATATATATATATATATATATATATATATATATATATTTATATTTATATATATATATATATATATATATATATATATATATATATATACACGAGTGTCAGGGAGCCCAATTAGCATTTTGATTCTAACGACTGCAATATTGGTGTCGGTTCCACCGTCTCACCGGTCTGAATCCCCCTTTTGGAGTCCCCTCTTCGGTTTCTCTGTGTCGTCTGGGAGGAGCGAGGCGAGAGATCGCGAGAGAAAATCGTCGACACCTTGTGGTTCTCTCTCTCTCTCTCTCTCTCTCTCTCTCTCTCTATATATATATATATATATATATATATATATATATATATATATATATATACATGCATATATATGTTTTCGCACACGTATATATGCATCTAGGTATATACATAACTCCGTCCGTATCCTCCGATTTAATTCTCGTTTTTTATATACGCACCCGGCGCGGGGGTATAAATAAGGGCCTCGCGCATTGTAGGGAAGAGGAAGGAAGAGTGGGGAGGGAGTCTTCCTCCCACTCTCTCTCTCTCTCTCTCTCTCTCCCGCTCTTTCTCGACATCGGGACACCACGAGATCTGTTAGAAGAGTCACGGCGACGCGACGCACGCGTCGTCGCGCCGCTCGTCGGAGTTGGGTTAGGCGCGTGGGCGCGAACGTTTTATACACAGAGCCATGCACACACACACACACACACACACACACACACACACGATACGTACGCGCACATTCATCGCGAGGTATCGTTTTCACCCGCGTCGACGACGGCAGGGGGAGGTGGTGGAGGTAGGGGAGGGCTTTGAAGGAATGCCCACAGTCCGGGGGATAAATAATCCCGCGGCGTCGTAATGTACACACGCGCGTCTCCTCCTCTTATCCGCTCGCCGTCGCGGCTTTGCTTTTACGCGGCTGCGTAAATATAAAGATCGGGACGTTGGGGTGGCGCGAAGGGGGAGGGGGCGGGTGAGATTTCGCGCCGCTCGCGATGCGGTGCCGATGATGCGCGCGCGCGCGCGAGGGAATAAATATGATAAAGGGACGACTGGCGCGGTGCGCGCACGTGCGCAATATATCCCGTCTGAAAATTGATAGCAGGCGACTGGGTTTGCAAAATCGCCCGTAAATTTATCTACGTGTGTCGGTATTTTTATATATATATTTATACACATATATATATATATATATATATATATATATATATATAAATATATTTTTTTTATCGCGCATTCCTATCTTCGGTGTATATAGAAACGAATTGGAATAATGATTTATCCATTTTTTGCCTAGAAATACAAATTTTTAGAAATAGAAAAAAAAGGAAAAAATGTTTTCCAGTTTCTTGCCTTTTGTATTTTTGGGATTGTTAATGCATTGACAGTAACCGAATCGATCATATAGTCTCGAATTTACTGTCATCAACTATGAAACTACTAAAATATCCTGAAATTTAGCATACTTCATATTGTACAATACTGTAAAGTCATTTGTTATTATATCATATTATCATCAATATCATATATCATCAATGCTAAAAAAGAAAACTTCACAATTGTATATTCAGTCAGTAACAGTTTGACTTAATTTATCAGGCAAAGCTTTTGTTTCTATAATAAATAAAATATATCTGTAATGAAAACAAAATGACTTTTTGATATTGTTTGATTAGATTTTCTATAATTATTGTTATTATTAACCAACATTCCCTGGCACTTCATCCATGTTTACTAACATTATTATTTTTAAATAGTAGTATCACGCATACTGATTCACAAATGTAATTTTAATAATTATCAATAACATCATTTTAATTAATTGATTAATATATTTAAAAAATCGAGAAATTGACTGTATTATATGAAGACTATATTTTTTAATTTGTGCATTTTAAGTGCATAGAACGATACTTGTTGCATTTCCTGGTACGTACGAGCCAATCGGAATGTAATCCAGAATTTGCTTTTTATACGAGGCTTTCAAAAATAGGCCCTGGAAATAAAGATTGAATATATGACAATAGAAAATTCCAAATTCGTATATAAACAAATGTTTTTTCTCCCTCTTTAAGATGGTATGAGTTGAGAACAAGATATGCATTTCAGCAATTTTCATTGGTGTCAATTTTCGTTGGAGCCAAAAAATCGATTCAGGAACAAAGTAAAATCGAAAACTATACAGCTCTTAGATTTTAGTTTGGGTCTAAAATTCTACAATTGAGTTCTAGACATTTTGATGATTAATTGTTGGAAATAAAAATAGAATCCATAAGGTTGTAAAATCCGACGTAATAAAAAGTATAAGCGTAAAAATATAATTTACCCATTCTTTTAAGTCTTTTGTATCCGTCAATGATCGCCTAGAAATACCGAGGTAAGCATACACAATCTTAGCTGTCTATGCCGATGCGTATAAAATCGGCCGATTTTAAATTGACAAGAACTACTTGGAATTTCATTTTTTGCTTCGACGGTACCAAAAATGCAAGTTCTTTTAAAACGCGTTTCTTTTATTCTACGATACGTGCAATTTCATCATAGACACGAATATTAAATGTATAATTGTAATATAGTACGATATCTTCGGAATAGGAGGGCGTCTTGGATGCTAAAGACTTTACAGGGCTTACTTTACAGATAATCAGAGCCACCTCGCTCAATATGAACGAAATCCGCCATTATTCAATTGCTATTCCTCCCTCTTACTAGATCAAATTGAGAATATTTCTAATTTTATTTCTCACACCCGTAAGTTAAGAAAATCGTGTATTGGTCCATTTATATTCCGGTATTTAAGCTGACAATCGATTTTTCTTAATAATAAATTTCCAACTCTCATTTTCCACCGGGCATCCTTCCAACAACCCCATAGTCGCTAAAGTGCCCGGATCACAAAATCCTCAACGTACAGAATCTCGCAACTCCCCCCCCCCCCAAAACACCACGCACCAGCACGTGCTTTACAAATTATTCTTCAGATTTACGCTCCTTCCCAATCCGCACAATCGTTAGAATTATTCCGTATATATCATATAGACCATACACTTTTTCACCCGCTTTTCTCCACGCCAGCGACAGGTTATTTCAGCGATCAGGGTTCGAGGAAAGCTCGCGCGGCCCACGAAAAGCGAGCAGCGCGGCCGGGATCTCGCCGAGATCATCTCGAACGTCGCTCGGTCTTTCGCGCTCGCTCCGCGGCCACCTTCTCCCGGCATTATATGCGCATACTTATGTACAATGTAACGCAGGCCACCGCGCGCGGGTATAAGGCACTTCATCACCGGTTAAATGCCCCACCGTAAATGTGTGTAAATGTATATATATATATATTTATATATGTTTCCCGACCCGCCCCCTACGTGTCTCATTTATATATTAGACGCGCGCGGACGACAACAGACTCCGGGTCGCTGATGCGCCAGCGCGCACATACACACATATACGGGAAGATCTCTATCTGAGGACCGCGCGCGTTGATTCGGACTTGTCGTCGTGAGCTGGGAGTCTCCCTCGACTCTCTCACGCACTCTCTCTCTCTCTCTCTCTCTCTCTCTCTCTCTCTCCACGAACGAATGGGCGGGCGCGCGAACGCGCGCGTTCTCGAATGAAACTAACCGCAGCTCGCTTTATAATCGCTGCCCGGTGCCTAATAACGTATGCCCGCGTCTCCCAGCCCTTCGCGCGTTTCACACGCCCTCCCCTTCGTCCTCCCGACCACTGTCCCCTCTAGCCGCGGCCAGCCGGCGTTAAAAAAAAAAAAAAAAAAAAAAACAAACAAAAAAAAACAAACAAAAAAAGGGAAACAGAAAGGAAAAAAACATTATACGACAGTTTCGCGAAGCGACCGGACGCCGGCCCGGGGCAATTTTCAATTCGTGAAAATTGACCGCTGTTCAAGCGCTGCGCTCGTGTTTTTTGGCCGAGGATCGTTTTAGAGAGCCGGCGCGCGCGCGCACGGCCCCCGGGATCTCGTTATGGTTCCGCGAGAGTTGTAAAGTGTTATTCGCGTTTCTCTCGCTCTTATCTCCCCCTCCCCCCCATCCCTCCACGGCCCGTCTTCGATTCTGTACTTTTTTTTTCCCCTCGCTGCACTCGGGGACGAGGGCACGGGCATTTTGCCCGTAAATATTACGATCTTCGTTGGCGAGAGATAAGGATTTTTGGTTTTTAAACTTATTTTTAAGGCTGTCGCGGAGCAGCGGCGGCATACGCCGCGCGGACTTAATTGTACGTCTCGTATACATACGTGAGGGAAAAATTATGTGATGATATTAGATTCTGACATACGGATGGTGAACTGTGAGGCGCCATTTATCGGGGGATATGATTTCGGCCTGTTTTGCTATAATATAGTTCTAGATAAGAAATAGAACGAACATGAAAGCAGCCGAAAGAAAAAAAATTGTATCTTTGTATGTCGACACAATACACACACACACACACACACACACACACACACACACACACACATATTTTATGGAGGTGATTTTAAATTGGTATTATTTTATATCTCTGAAACGCTTTATTACCCGGAAGGGGGCGGGGGTTATTAAAAGAAGGGAATGCTTCAAAAATACGTGAATATATATATATATATATATATATATATATATATATAATACACGGTTTCATATAAAACTCTACACGCATGTTTGGAATTGAAAGATAGGATGTATATAGTGCACAAGTGTATAATAAACGCAGACCTGACGGTCGAGCGAGCATCGCTGATACATCTTGAGGGGGCTCGAACATAGGCCAAGATTAGGACTGCTGTAGAAAAAAAAAATGTACATATAAATATAAACATATATATATATATATATATATATATATATATATATATATATAATAGCCGGACGTACGGGAAGGACAGAGAGAGCCGTGGTGGCCGTATATGAGAATAGTAACGTATATATATATATATATATATATATATATATAAGTAACAGTGATGAAGCGCGGGGGGGAGAGAAAATTTGAAAAATCCTGCTTCGCATTCCGGGAACAAAAAAGAACATAATTTTGGAGATATACCATACAGCACAGAGCGCAGATTTATGACGGCTCTGTCTGACCCGCTAAAATATGCGCCTCCGCATATATACATGCATATATATACATATATATACATTGGGTATTTTTACTGTATCCCAGCGTGGAGATCCATTAACAGGACGGCGGTGGCTGCTCGCCTCTCTTATCTCGGGGAATTGTCGACGCGCCTCGACGCCGGGCTGGCGCGTTACGGTTGGCAGGTAGGGATATATATATACATATATATATATATATATATATATATATATATATATACACGAAAATCGACAGGGACGCGACGGGTCGGCGGCCGGCTGCTCCTCCGATGACGCGGCCGCCGCGGCTGAGCGAGAGCGAGCTTTCCACGTCTCGCTTTTCACTGGGCGTAATTTATACATACACATAGATATGATATGCAACGCGACCGAGATATTCTCCTTGCGTAGACGAGTTTTTGGGGTCTTGAACGAGAGGCACTTCGAATCTCATAATTTGGTGGCGATTTATGATGATTTGCCTTGGATAACAAACATAATAATAATAATAATAATAATAATAATAATAATAATAATAATAATAAATAAAGAAAAAATGCAGGGACCGGGGCTTTTCATTTACATATTATGTTTACATATTTAAAAAATGCCGTATACGCATCTATGAACTTTTAAAGCAATTCGTGAGCTTAGAAAAATGTAGCGCCCTCCACTATTATTAAATGATATATTTTTTTTTTAGCCACTATATATATCTTAGCCAATTTTTAAATTTTATAATGAATTATGTTAATTGTAAATTTTAATATTACGACTTTATAAAAACAACGACAGGTTAGAGAGTTGATAGAGGCTAAATTGTTGAAAAGTCGAAGACATACCGGAAGGTAAAGACGATTAATGCGCGTTCGACGTAGTCTCTCTTAGTCGGGGATGATAATGAGGATTTGGTTAAAGGTAGCCAGACTCTACCAAGACACTATCAAGAAAGCTTTTGAAAAATTATGTAGACCGACGAGCAGACTACGTTTCACCCTCTTTGGCCCGGGAAAACAGGTGAGTCAGCGATCATTTCTCAAACGTACAAGGACGATCGTCGAATGAAAAATCTACAGATGAAATTGTTCTCGTCCGCTTGTGCACGGACGCGAAGTCCTCGAGTTGCGTTGAATGAAATTAAGCGCTTTGACTCTGGCCTGTTGATGAATAGTGCTCGATCTATAACGTGAAGCACGTAGGTAAAATCGCGTGTACGGAAGTTACCGAGGTTGCATTGTTCACAGAATAAAATGAAGTGAGGATGGACAGGGCAAATATTGCCATTCGAATTTTCTTACTATTCCGTGTATATATATATATAATAATTGTCATCGGGCATCGTTGCATCGCTTATCTAAATCCGTATCAATGCAGACGCGCGTGGCGCTTGCTAAGGTAGAACTCAATTTTCCATCGTCCCATCGACAAATCGTGAAATCCACGCGGGCTATTTTAATCGTCGGCGACGCGCCGCCCCGTGGATTCTCGCGTTATACGCGGCGTCGCGACGAGCACAGCCCCCGGCCACGTTACGCATACATACACACATTCGTAAGTCGTAAATATGATGGTTATTCGGATATCCCCCCCCCACCCCGAGAAATTCCAACGGGAATATCAAGCGGGACGGTGGACGGAGGGAGGGGGTGGCGAGATGGAGTAGGTAGCGAGAGAAATCTCTTTTGGCCTTTGTCCCTGTCCCTGCGGGCGGCGAGCGCTGTTCTCCTTGCCGCTAACACGTATATATATATATATATATATATATATAGATACACAAGCGTACAATACGTGCGCGCGTGCTGCCTTCTCGGTCCTCCTCCTCGCCTCACTATCTCTGTCGCTCTCGCTCTCTCTCTCTCTCTCTCTCTTTCTCCCTCTCTCGGCTCTCGCTCCTCCCCGCGGATAATAATGTTGACGTTAACTGCATAATTATGGACCGCCTCGGCGACCGTTATTGCCGGCTAAATTACCGGGCAAAAGCAATTAGGAGGCCGGCTTTATATTCATAATGCCTCTGGCGCGCGCGCACTCTCCTTTCTCTCCCCGCCCCTCCCCCTCTATGCCTCCACCCTTCTCGCGCTCCTCTTCGCGCAGCTCTTTCGCGCGCCGCCGCGATCCTCCGTGCATTCATGCGCGCACGTATATATATATATATATATATATATATATATATATATATATATATATAATAAATGCGCTGTAGGTGCCGCTCCTCTCTATAGCTGCCTGCGCAGTCACCAGCGCCGCACCTCTTTCAAGGTCGCTTTAACGAATGTGTGGCCCACACTTGATGAACTTGCCGAGACTGAGAGAGAGAGAGAGAGAGAGAGAGAGAGAGAGAGAGAGAGTTGCGAAAAGCGTATATTATAGAACAGTAATAAGGAGATACGCACGTACTTATTAATTTAACACCTCTGCCCCCTCCTCTCTCGCTCTCTCTCTCTCTCTCTCTCTCTCTCTCTCTCTCTCTCTCTCTCTCTCTCTCTCTCTCTCACTATCTCATTCTCTATGTCTTTAACCTCGGTGGAGGCGATTGCTCTCGTAAATAATTCGGTCGGAGCGCTCTTCTAATTCATATATATATATATACATATAGGTCTTGGATAAAGTATGATAGTAAACCGAGCCATGGCGACACAACTCAATTTAACGTTACTTAAGATAAGTGCAATACCGCGCGTTCACCGCGATGCCTCTTTTATTTAGTATATACATCAAAGAGATAGGGCGAGAGGTGCGTAGCTTGGGGAGGCAAAGCAGCTCGATCGTGCTGAAAGCATATTATAAATTTTTGATTACTTGTATAAACCATATATATATATATATATATATATATATATATATATATATATATGCTTGCGCGAAAAATTCGCTAAAATGTGGTAAATCTATACTTAATGTACAATGTCCCTTATAAATGAACGAATATATGAATATCCATATCGGTTCGATAGTTAATTTTTTTTACCCTTCTTCCTTGATAGATGCCGATAGATACGTTTGCTAAGTCGGACGAAATTGGCGTAATTTTCTCGCACCTATAGAGTATCCTAGATATGTATAGACGCTATACGATCATTATGAGTCAATTGATTGGTCGACATAGCATACACGTCATATTCCGCGTAAATAAATGATGTAAATAATTGATATATTTGCCCTGAGAAATAAAAAAAAAGAGTGAAAAAACAGTTACGTAAAATATTATATGCGTACTAAGATATATTCTATATTTCATTCTACTGTGATTATGCATATTGTGGCAGTGAAAGATATATTTATATATATATATATATATATATATATATATATATATATATATATACCGAATGTATAATAAAAGGACTGTCATTATTTCGCCCGAGCGGTTGATCATAAAAAAAAATTAATCACTCCGCGCTTATTTTCAGTTATTTATCCATCTTTAAATTGGCAATTTATTTATAGGCCCCGCGTGAAAAATGAATTGGCCGCTCTCGATGATTCGAATCGAGGTTTCGACGATGCGGGAAGTAATAATAAAAAAGTGAATCGGGAAGGAGAAAGAGAGAGAGAGAGAGAGAGAGAGAGAGAAGGATCGAAACTTACAATGAAAATATAATGTTTTCAATGATTACGCAGCAGTTTCGATCGGTCGATGATGCCCTGGGTGAGATTTAAAAAAAATCTAAGTAGTTTCGGCGCGGAGACCATATATATCTATATCTATATGTATATATAATAAACCAAAAAACAAAGGACCGCCAAATCGAGATAGAACGAAACAGACGCAGGAGAATCATCGGGGGCATCGGCGCGAAAAAAAAATATACTGTAAAAATATATCCCCGGATTTTCGAGGCAGAGGCCAATCATAATCGATGTTCCATGAAATATTCTTCACGGCTTCCCTCTTTTGGGGCGTGCGCAGCGCGCCGCGAAGCCCAAGAGGTGCGGGAAAAAAGCGTGTATATATATATATATATATATATATATATATAGAGAGAGAGAGAGAGAGAGAGAGAGAGAGAGAGAGAGAGATGGAGAGAGAGAGGGAGGGAGGAAGAGAGAAGGAAAAGAAACGGCAACAAGCGAACCCACAAGCCCACCGAGCGCCGCTGACGCAAAAAAGCCGAATCGCGATTTCACGGTAGTTCCTACCTGGCCGCCTCCGCGCGCCACCCGCTTGTTCCATCTCTCTTCCTTTCTCGCTCTACCTTGCCCCCGGGGCAGGATGTTTAATTCCTAACCAAGTGCAAACTACCGCCTCTCTCTCTCTCTCTCTCTCTCTCTCTCTCTCTCTCTCGCTCCCTCCCTCTCTCCTTCGCTCTTCCGTCTGAGGCTTCAACTCCTCTCTTACTATTCCCCAACTCTCTCTCTCTCTCTCTCTCTCTCTCTTCGTTACCAACTCCCATCCATGCATTGAAGCATAAAGTTAATGAATTATGCCGGTGTATATCCGGTGAAAGGCAATTTCAGGGGGGGTGGGCCCCCAGTGATGAATTTTTGTGATGCCATTAGGACGCCGGTGCCGGGCAGGCGGAATCCGTGACGGTTCTGCCGTGTGTACGTACGACTGTTATAATGTGTGTATATTGTAGGCGCACCTGTATATCCCGTCATATAATATACGCGGGAAAGTGTGTATTTAATAACATCCTGATGGGGCAAAAAATTATATATATATATATATATATTAATGGAACGAATCGGGTTTCTGTACCAAGCGATGGTCGTAATAACCCGTCCATGCTGTTATATCGATCGCAGCAATATATCTAAGATCGGCCCTATACGTGAAACGGAATTATGGGAACCGGGAGACACGCGTCATTCGCAACAAATTTCTAGAGAAAAGAAAAATTTTCAAAATTTATCGAAACAGCAAGAACAACAACAGCAAAGAGAAAATTGTCACTGGACGTAAGAGAATGTGCACTTGGTCAGTGGGATACAATTCCGTTAACGAATAATGAATGTTAATGTTTTTCCTAACATATTACAGATATCCACAGCTCGGCGATAAGTTGACCATCGAAAATCATGTAGAGTTATCTCCGACTATTCTATGTATGTATATATACAGCGTCCGTGCGAGCGCCACGCGTGTACTCCGTCATTATTATCTTCGGTCAGGTAGAATATTTTATACCCCCAACCCCTCATCCTCGTCGAGATTTATGACGAGACGAGACACAATTTTTTTCTTCTCTTCCAATTCTTTTTTATATATACGTGCATATATAATATACGTATATATAATATACATCATACACGGCGAATAAATAAATTGTAAATTTTATACTTATATCTAATATAATTTATTTGTTCGCCGTGAGGCCGCTCTCGTTGAGGCCGTGTCCGCGAGCCGTTGATAAAATTTCTTTACCATTCAAATAATTCAAGGATATGATTGCGCATCGATCGGTTTGCGTGAAAAATCCAAATGGCGGCGAAACGCAGTGTCGATTATTATTGAGCGCTCTTGATTAACGTTGGCGCAATGTGGTATGGCAATGCGCTTCGGAGAAATTTGTTTAATACTTGCTTATTTTCCGATCTATAAAGCTTGTGCTTTATTCTTGTCAATTATGCGTGCGCATAAAATATTTTGCATTCTGAAACTCGCATTTGGGTGGGAAATGTTACTTGTCCGGGGAAGCGTGCTCGGAAATTTTGTCCTCGCCTCCCCGTGAGCCTCAATGTCGGGAAAAAAATGGCATTTTACTTATATACTAAATATGGAAATCAAAATACGATGTTTAAACTTGCAGGGCTAAAAAAAAATTGAACACAACGAGAAATTTATACAATTTATATTTCACCTCTCTGTCTGTTGATAATTAAATTAAATTCTGATTTCACGCCGACGTCGCACAATGCGCTTGTTTCGTTAAATAATAATAAAAATATTATCGATACTGATCATGGAGTTTCAGTGTGAAATGCGACGTTCAAAGAATGGCAAATGCTAGAAATTGGAATTGTTCAAAATCGCCTCGTTCAAATTTCCACTTACAAATGTGTGAATATATTTGCTATTCTCGGAGCGTGAAAAAAAAAAATAATATCAAACTGCGTAAACGGTCGATTGTACGCTGATTTATCAGCCAAGATTTTCCTGCTCGCCAACGTTGGGACGATTTTCGCTAATCCGATGCTTTCGTTTCGACAGACTACGTGCATAACTGTATTATTTGCTGCCATCGAGTCTTCATAATCGTCACACGAAAGCTAGAATTTTATACCTAGAGTTCAGCATGGATGTATAAGCTGTAGAAGGAATAGCGAAATGAAAAAATCCTCGAAACAAAAGCGTAAAAGTAGAAAGAAAACGTTCGCACAGCAGGTCTTAATGAGAACCGCCTCGGTCTCAGCGAAGAAAATTCGTGCCTGCGATTTACCATTTAAAAACGTCCCAGATTAGAATATTAAGGTCGGACGGCAGTTTCGTGCGCGTGGCAATTCCTCCCCCCCCCTCCACCCCATCCCGAGGGACATAAGTTTTCCAAGTTTCTCCGCGGAAATGCAACTTCTCCCAATTCCACCTTTTATCCCACGCCTCTTCGCCTCCCTGCCATTATGTACAGCTGCGCCCCGTCCTTTTTTTAGCAGTCGCGGAAAAAGCGAAAAGGCGAAAGAGAAGTGGAGAATAGTGCGATAAAGAGAGAGAGAGAGAGAGAGAGAGAGAGAGAGAGAGAGAGAGTGAGAGCAATATAAACATCTTCCTACTTCAAATGAATTCTTAACGAGGTATTACGCGAACCTGCGACCGCGCCCTTTCTTCAATCGCGCGCATCACATTAGGGCTTCTGTGGAAAACTCGAATTCGTTAAAAGTCATAATCATCGCCGGACGCAGATGGCTCGTGCACGCCGGCTAAAGCGAGGGTGGAACAATAACGACCGGGCGGTCGATCCACCTCTGGATTTATCGGACATTTCATTAACATGCTAATTTGACTTTTGAACGTGACTTTTCCACCTCTCTCGCTCTATCCCCCTCTCTCTCTCTCTCTCTCTCTCTCTCTCTCTCTCTCTCTCTCTCTCGCTATCTCTCTGAAAATGAAGTTTCAGTGGTAGCTAAAACAAAAAAAAAAATCGTTTCGTCGTCCTTTTAAATATTCAGTTATTTCGATGAATGCTGGCTGGGTGCAAATTGAGTTTCAGAACTATTATACACTGCTGAAGTATAACAAATTTCCCGGAGTGTAGCTTTGCTAAAGTATTTATCGTCGTTGACGAAAGTTTGAAAATATTCTTATCAATATAAAGGAGAATAACAGTATCGGGTCGTTGACAATCAGTCCGTGTCGGAAGATCACACACTCGGTCGAAAAATTTATATAGTTACAGAGTTGCGCCGATGCCGCCTCCCTCCATTCAATCGATTAATCAGACGAAGTCGGCAATGGAAAGTAACAAATTTCGATTAGCTTTAATGATAATACAATGAACCGAGTCCCATCGGTAACTTACGCCCGCTCGGTTTTCAACATTGCACAGATCGTTCTAGTTCTCGTCACAAAATCACGGATTGTTTCGAATGCGCGTTTGCTGGACGCGAGATGATAGCAATTACTGTCGAAATACGTGTAACGCTTTAATCTAAATTATCGCTCGTTACGAATTGTAGAAAATTCAAAGTAATCAACAGCGACAGAGTATTTTACCGTTTTTTCAACATCAGAATTATGAAAACCGATGTTATATTTATTATGTCGCGAGTATTGCAGCAAAGCCGGTCCGTCTATCGCGCTCGCGCTCAATTTCGATGGGATAAAAAAAAAACGGACGAGAAAAAAAACATCCGACTACCGAATTACTCGCGTCCGCGCCACACCGGGCCGAGAGTCAATTTCACCGGGACCAGCCGCCGGGCCAATCGAGACTTTCGTTCGCGCAGGTAATATTTTTTTTCCTCGAAAATTTTTTTTTTCCCCGCCTCTGCCGCCAGCGCGACCGTTCGTCAAAAGAGGGAGAGGAATCAAGCGAATTACGCCGATCCGATGTAACCAGCGCACACGAGCGCGCGCCGCGCGCACACAGCCACACGCAGCCCGTCCGTACGGACGAATGTCTTGTACGGCCACGACGCGGGGGAGCAGGATTTCGGGGTAAACAGCCTCATTAGCGCGCCTGCACAGCCCCGCCGCGGCGAGGGGCCGAGAGTCAATTTCCAATTTCGGCTAATGGCTCGATCGACGCGCGGGCGCGCGCTGCCTGCCCGATGTGCGACTTGCGTTACGTACGCCCCCCCCCCAACCCACCCCACACCCGCGAGGGGGGAGTACGGGGAGGGGCGGCCAATCGTTCCCCGTGGCAGATCGCACGGCGCGACTCCGGACGGAGAAACGCGGAAACGGGGAGGGCAGTCGTAACTCGGGACACCCTGCACAAGCGACAGATCGCTGCGCTCGCGTGGGTTTAAATCGGAGACATGTCTCTACCCCCCCCCACCCCCCTCCATCCCCCCGTCGCGACCGCCCGCTGCCGGAGCTCAATCTGTATCATGCGTCCCATACTTCATTTCCCATTATATGTCGACAATGAGTCAGCGGCGTTCATACGAGCGCGGTGTTCGCTCTGGCTTCTGTTCGAGTCATTAAAACTCGGGCGCTCGGCTCCCCACTCCCCTCTTCATTTGGATTTCTCGCGTCTTCAATATATATATATATATATATATATATATATATATATATATATATATATATACATTTTTCTCCGCTCCCTCGAGTTTTCTCGACGGACGGAGCCGACTGAGGCGCCAGCTTCGTTGGAGTTCCACCTACGGCCAAAATATATATACATATATATATATATTATACGTTCCTTTACAGCTTCCTGATATATATATATATATATTGGCGGCTCATCGCGCTCACTCGGCCGTGATGAAGCTCGCGTACGGGCGCGCGCGCGCACTGTCGAAGCGCCCCGGCGGCCAACCGAGGGACTTGACCGGCCGGCTCTATTATGGTTATTTTTCTTACGCTGCCGCGCGCTCGTCGGGCTACGCTCGTGCGATTAATCAGACGTAAGAAATTTTTCGTTGTCGGCGTCGGTTATATTGGGATAAAAGTGCCCCCACGATCGTCGGCTTCGAGAGCGGGCTTTGTACTCTGTTTAATGTTCTCTCTTGTTTTTTTTTTTTTTTTTTTTTTTTTGTTGTTTCGTTTCGTTTTGTATTTCTGTCTTTTTTTCGTATTTTTTTTTGGTCGTCGCGCACTCTTCGCGCGCGGTTTTTTTTTGCTAGGCGCGCGTGCCTGTGTATTTATAATAGCGCTCGGGCCTACAGAGTGGAACGCTTCGGGCTCGCCCCCCCCCCCGCCGTCGAGAAGACGCGAGCGATAATCCGCGGAATTTCGCCTCTTTTTCGCAGCGCGATAACGCCCGCTGCGTCTCTTGTATCCAGGCTCCGTTTATTCTTTTCTTTTTTTTTTTTTTTTTTGTTCTTTTTTATCGCTCGATACAATGTCTCGAGGTGGAAGAAAAACAGCGTTGGCATCCGTTCGATTTGGTACTTTTGTTGTACGGGCTATAAAGCGGCGATTTGTTTCTTAACGAGAAAACTCACGGAATGTCAATATAGTTGGAGGATTTGGAGCGCTGTTTAGCCGAGGGTTTTTTTTTTTCTTTGACGAATGAATGAACTGGATCGTGTATTGTCTAACATGTTGTTCTTTCAATTGGTAATTTCATTTGTAACAGTTTCGGCTAATTTCTGTGCCTTTGTGTTGGAAATTTTTTCAATGTTTCCTCTATATTGTTTATTTTATGTCAGAAAATCAACGGTAAGTAGTACGGTACAGATAGTAAGGGTGTTAATTAGTTTTTTTTTTTATTTTTTGCTCTTTTCTTTAAAACCGTTAAAAATTAGAAGATGTTCGTGATTGACGATATCGACATTTTGCTAGATCATTAACCTGGCACCACGAAACCAAAATGTAAATAAAAATTCATACCAAAATTCGCAAGTAGTCTGTGATCAGAATTTCTTATCTGACTTTTTTGCGAATTTCAAGAAAAAAACTGGGCCTAACAAAATATATATGTTTTTTTTAACTTATACCGAATTCGGAAAAACTACGAATTATCTTCAGGATACTTCTTCAGTGGTTCTACAGGGAAGGAAAAATATTTTAACAAATGATAAAGCATGGATATTGTCGTGTTTCCTACCTTTCAACTTAATTTGCGAAATTCGTATGGATTCAAGAATTAATGACTAACACGCGCTATTTATTTTGTTTGTAACGCAAAATGATTTTTCAAGGTGAGATGAATGAAAAACTCAAAAAATATAAAGATTATCATCTATTTAATCATTTTGAGTATTGAAAAAAATTTTTCTAAAATTCATATATTTAATTTTTCAGAAATTTTTACCCTATAATTTAGATTAGATTTATAAAATAGAAAATTTTAATATAAAATAAACAGTTTAAATTGCAAAACCAGCGTCGGTACACCACTGATCTATCGCTTAAGCACGATGACGCAGCGTAAACAGCGGTAAAATTATATTTTCTTTATTATTTTGAAAAATTTCAACTTTTAAAAAATCCTTGAAAGTGACACGTACACACGTCTATATAACGAGATCGACTTATGCAATCGAAAAGATAGACATATCGTTCGTAAAATACGTCCGAAAAATTCGGCAGACGTGGATCGAGCTCGGGCGATCGCGCGGCCTCGAACCGAGCAACTATAAAGTCCGGCGTTTATAACGACAGTAAACGAGCAGGGATATCTTTATCATCGCTTGGACGAACGTAGGTTTCAATTTTTATTTGAAAGTGGTTTTCGAACACTTGAAAATTGTAGCGCGCGCCGTGGTCTTGATGATTTTTGCCATCGGTTTGCATTATTAAAATCCAATTTTTGCGTATTTTCAGTATACATCATACGCAAACAGGATAATAAAGTACATAGTGCAATAACACCAGACAATTTTTGCAGAATTTTTCCGGGAATTGCTTTTCAAAAATGTATTCGTATAAAAGAGTTTTCCAATGTTTTACACAATTATAAATGATTATCGGTAAAAATTTTATATAAAGTCTCAAATAACTTTTAGATATTGTCCATCACTGTACAGTTCATTAAATGTATTTAAGAATTAGGAATTTTACCGAACATACTCGTGATTTCTGTCACTGTTTTAGAATCAAACGCGCTATATATATGTCTTCTTGAAATTTCCCTCTCTTGTTTCGTACTTTTTCTCTCCTTCTAAATCATTTTTTAAAAAAAATACTCTTATCGCAATAATAATAAGTGTCCCGAAAATATAACTACAATTTTTTGATTTTTAACATCGTATAATATCGATATTTTTGTATAGATTAATTAGCGTTTCAACTGAGTATATTACATAACTTGCTATATTACTATACATCGGAGGTACGCCTTTAAAGCAACATTATATACGTGTGTCCAACTGCATTGTTCGCGCGTCGAATGGGCTAAAGCTAGTGTCCAATAGAACATACACAGATATACCTGAATGCGTATCCGCATTACAGCATCAAGCCGTATATATATGTAAGTAAACGTGCGTCAATTCTCGCGCGCAATTTAGGAGCCGAGTCATGCGCGGGCGCGCGGACATACTCAGCGACATTTTATTGCTCGGAAAATTAGGAGCGCGCGCGCCTCCTCGTGCTCGCGGCGACCCTCTGGAACGAGGCGCATAAAGGAAACCTGATAAAACTTGACAAATTTCGCACCGGCCATCGCCCCTTAGACCGCACACGTCCGACAGCCGAGCTCTCTCTCTCTCTCTCTTTCTCTCTCTCGCTCTCCCTGTCGAACATATATATATATATATATATATATATATATATATATATATATATATATATATATACATATCAGTATATATCCTTCGCGCATTCTCCCATTTCCAGAGGTATCCCAGTGTCCGGCGCGAATTGGACCGCCGGACCGGAGGTGTAACAGAACAGCAGCCGAGCTCATTCGAACAGACGAAGACTCCAACACAGTGCCTATATAGCACACGGCGCACGTAAAGCTCCTTATGTGCATTATATAGGTTTCTGGCATCTACGTCTTTCTCTCTCTCTCTCTCTCTCTGTTTCTCTCACACGTAGGCTCTTTCTCTCTTACGTCTGGACTCGTGCACTGCTATTACATTGCGAGAGAGAGAGAGAGAGAGAGAGAGAGAGAGAGAGAGACAGAGAGAGGCAAAGAGAGAGAGAATAAGGGTTGGGAGGGTGAGAGAAATGGAGTATAAGGGAACGAGGGAAGCGACGACTATACGGCGGCTGGAGGCATTACGGACATTAGATTGGGACACGGGCGCAATAAACCTATCTGTATAATCTGCCCTGCAGGAATTAACAGCCCTCTGAAGCTGGCCACTAACGAAGTAATTCACTGGATGAGCGCGCTGCCCGCCCGCGAACTGGGGGCCGACGCAGAGAAAGTGAGAGAGAGAGAGAGAGAGAGAGAGAGAAACAGAGTTAGAGAGATAGACGTATATGGAGTTAGTAGCGTAGAGAGGCGGTCTGTGTCGCTCTCGAGCGTATATACGCGCGGATGGGTGGGCGGTGGCGCCCGATCCCCCAAAACCCCTCCATCCTCTGCCACCTGGCGGGCGCGCCACCCGGCCCCCTCCCACCCGGAGGGCCTCCCACGGACTTCGCTCTTTGGGGCTTCGGAGCGTTAAAATTGAGATTTAGATCGTATCACGGTCAAGTGTCGCAACGGCGACGGCTTGGCCGAAAAGAGGGGAGGGTGGCTGTGTGGAGGCGAGACGGCTCTTTCGTTTCGCGGGCGTGAATTCTTTATTCCTCGCAGTGGCCTTTGGCTCGACATCCGGAGGGCCGGGATTTTTTTTTTTTTTTTTTTTTTGTTTTTTCGCGAATCGATCGTTGAGCCAGGATTATTTGGCTTTCAATAATTGTATTCGGTGCAGGACATTTAAATTAAAGGTCGCGCTGGTAATGTCATTGACGCTGTCTGAATTCGTTCGAGTTCACGATTGTAACGAATTAATCTTTGACAATTGTGCGAATTACGCATTAAGATTCATGCATCGTGGCTACGACGGAAGAAGCCGATCCCTTTTTTTTTCTTTCTTGGTTTCTCTCTGTGGAAAAGGTTCGATAAGTTCAGTGCGCTCGGTCACTGCGATAAGTAAAGAATTTTTTCTTCTTCTTGTAATATCGTGCTAAGAATTTAAAATTCATGCAAGATATTCGTAATAACAGTCGATGTAAATACAATTTTTAATTTTAATTAATAATTGCAGTTCTAATATGACGCTGCACCCTCGCCTCCCCCCGTATTTTTCATCAATACATATTCATGCGTCTGTAATTTCAACAGTTAATAAATATAGTTCAAGGTAACCATAGAATATGAAGGAATTCCCTTGACGATTATTATTTATGGGCGTATGTAAATAATAATGATGAAAAGCAAAAATGAAATAAAACAAAACATATCAAATGCACACGATTTTCCGACGTATCGCAATTTAAAATTATAATCGAAAGACCGATTAAATTCTTATTTCATCCATCGTGTATTATACAGTATATATATATAAGCATAAATGCGCTCGCGAACGTGCCCAAGAACAATTGTTACATTATCGACCACTGATTTATCACCCCCGGGGCTTTTTTTGCACAATTTGATCTACGACTTGCGAACGAATTATATCCGCCCGTCTCCGCGATCGCCGCTCGCAATGACGCGCTCACGTTCGCGCCCGCGACGCGCGTAACGCGTTCGTAAAAATACATTAACACGGCCACGGCCAGAATGACGCGGACGCGGCGTTATTACACGCGCGCTTCGAGCTTTCATCGTACGCATAATTGTCCACTTCGGGTATAATTTATGCGGCCCATCCAGAGCGACTCGCTCTCGGTGATCGACAATTATACGTTATATACAATGCGCGCGCGCGCGCGTCCGTGCGAAATCCCCCCGAGACTATGGAAAATCGCTCTTCGTTATTACAGCCGCCGCGTGGTTCTTCCTCTCGCAGAACGGGCGAAGTTCGTGTAAAAGATACTTGGTGGAAGAGATAGAGAGAGAGAGAGAGAGAGAGTATTGTACATATAGGCATATTGGTAAGTCGAGGCAGATCTACAGCTCCATCGATCCGTATGGAGCGTGGTGTGTGGCGGTTCCGTAGAGAAGTAAGTATCTCGTCCGCGTTCCTTCTATTGCTTTTATATATATATATATATATATATATATATATATATATATATATATATATATATATAGAAAGCAGTCGGACTTGCCCCCCCCCCGTTCCCCATACTCTCTCTATAACTCTGGTAGTGCTCTGCTCGCCGGGGATATATCTGGAGAGCACGGGGAGGATATAAATGGAGCGGCAGGAGTCGACAAATCAAGAAACTATCGACATAAATAAATTTGTGCGGCGGGGAGGGGGTCTTCCGTCAGGATACAGGGGAAGCCCACGCCTTATATATATATATATATATATATATATATATATATATATATATATAATATATCCCTCTCGCTTTCTCTCCGTTCCCAGCGTGAAGGTGCGAGCCGCACCGCGAGGGCCGAGAGAGTGAGAGAGAGAGAGAGAGAGAAAGAACCTTTTCTCTATATAAGTCAGCAATTATATACCTAACATCCACATACCGCGCCGCTCTTTATTATCCCGCGGAGCGCGCGCGCACCCTCCCGCGATCTGTACCGCATATTCCCACCGCGGTGCTTGGTCATTACAGTGCCTCGCGCCTTCATCCGCCCTCCTCGTGATATATACGATCGGCCGATGAGGTTTTTTTGGGGCGAAGGCAGGGCTGCATAACGCAAGGCGGAGAAATTCCCCCTTGCACGGCTATTATTATCTATGTGTATCGACGCCGAAGCGCACCGGACTTTCTTGCGGCTTTTATCGCACGCGTCGGTTAGAAATGGACTCGTTTACGGCACCGCTGCGACGCGTCCGAGAAAATCCATAGTTCTCGAAAAATGTACGTGGAGGTTGACGAGGATGCATATATCGTGCGTATGCAAATTCGTCGATGTCACGTGACGAAGAATGCTATATATATATTTTTTTCTCAATTAATTTTTCTTAAAATTTTTAAAAAATCTAGATATCTCAATGATTTTACAAAAATTATCATTGTACAGTCAAATGTGTATCCCCTTTCTTTTGTGACAGTTATTGCAACGTACAACGGGATTTTATCACGATTTTTCCCCTAAATACTTTCGTTAAATATTTGCGCGTCTGTTTAACAAAACTTACAGTAAACGCCTTTAAATTTTAGGATATCGTCAGGGTAATTCTTTTTTTTTTGTCATCGTAACGAGTTACGTTCGCGGCTCCGCTTTATCCGTGCTTTCTCTCTTTCTCTCTCTCTCTCTCTCTCTCTCTCTCTCTCTCTCTCTCTCTCTCTCTCTCTTGCCATTGAATCTCGGACAATTTTGTACCACGACGCGCGTGTCGTGTAACAGAAACTTTAAAATATAGCAGGGTATCCCTTACGCCTGGAGATTTTTTTTTTTGTGACGAAAATTCAACTGTAATTTTGAGGAAATATAAATATTCTCTCGGTGTATGTAAGCGCGGATTACTTTGTATTCTGCTAGTTCAACATTTATTAACGAAAATATGTGCACATGTATCAAATCAAAATTGTCCATTCTCAAGTTGGCTCAGAAACATTTATCAATGTTCGATAAAATTTGAATCAACTACCTTTCTAGCATGCGCACAGACGAAAATTACCATAAGTATGACATTTAATAAAATTCTAATTGATATCGCGATATTTTATTTCCATACATTCGCGAAAATCCATTCATAGGAATCAGGACGATCCGTCCCGATCGTATAATATTCGACGTTTCCTTTCCTTACCACCACAGCGCAGTATCGATACTTTATTCCGAGGCCCCGCCGCTAAACACGCCCGACCACGGCACTACACGACGGGTCGCCTACAAGTGTCCTCCTCGCAATCCGCTCGTTGCGCAGCCCACGGAAGTCTTGAAGCGGGCGCCAATAAACGACGGCAACTTGCGACCGCATTTCGCTCGGCCGATCTGGCTCGCTTGTCAAAAAAAAAAAAAACAAAAAAAAAACAAAAAAAAACCCTCAAGACCGACGCGGATGTCGTCCCGGCCCCGGCCCGTCGCAGCCCGTCAATTTACAACCCGAGAGTCGACGAGTCGCGCGCGCGCCTACGCGGCCCTATTACGACGTTATACGCGTAATTCCCCGTGTTCGAGAGCGATAATCCACCCCCTCTCCCCCTCCCTCGCCCCGTTTTACTTTCATCTTTTCTTTTTTTTCATCGCCCGTCAAGTAATCCCCGTGGAGGAAGCTATAGTGTATTGTCGGCTGACTGGCGTCCGCGCGCCGTCGCCGCGCTATTAATACGAGAAGAGGAGGCTGGGGGGGGGGGAGACACAAAGGACGAAGTTAGTTTTAATCCGTCTTGACGAGCCGATTACAGACTATTTTTTTATTTTTCATATGGACTAATCGGCGATGTTATATCCCCGTTGCTGAGATGTACGGGTCTCGGTTGGTCGGTATATATATATATATATAGCACAGTGATGTATTCGATCAACTGTCGAGGAGGATGATCGATGACAAAGAGAGCCGGTTCTTTATGCGGCTGAACATTTTAATAAGATTTAATTAAGTTATGTAAAGAGCATCATTATTAAGAGTTAATACGCCTTATTCATCGTAATAAATGTCCTTAAATACATTGTAGACCGAGATTGCAATCGCTTAATCAATCAATCTCTAAATAGAAAATTTACTAAATTTTCTATTGGTCTTATTTTTATTTATATTTAGCGAATAAAATCCATAACCAAATATGAATTATTGTTTAGATTCATAAAAAGAGAAAATGATTAGTGCTAAAGTTAGGAATTTCTTAGAAAAAAAACATGCTCGATACAGAAATGAATTATAATTAAACTACAATATTTTAAATAAAAAAGAAAAAAATTCTCTATGTAATCTTCATTTTATCCGTCATTTTGCGTTAACTATATACTTGATATTGTCACATTCTTTTCTGTTACATGTGCTCTGCATTTATAATTATCTAATATAAAGTGTCCATCTTCTTATACACTCTAAATAAGTTAGAATTCTTATAAATAATTAATAAGGGAAATAATCATAAAATGTTGAACAAATTTCGTAATTTTGCAACTATTTTCAATCGTTGATACAACAGTTAATAAAATAGATATAAAAATTGTAGTATAGTAACAGTTGTACTACGAGTGCAAATCAGACAAGCATATAGAAACAAATATGAAAAGTAAAACAAAATGCAAGATTATTGATTGCGATGAAAAACTTACACAGCAATCTAATTTCTTATATTCTAATTCTTTATTCATTCTCATCATTATCCAATATGGTACCATCTGTTCTTTATTACTTTTTCATATTTATACATTCACGTCGTCGTATTTAAATTTTCTTTTTTCGAATTTCTAAATCAAATATCCAAACAATGTTTTGATGAAAATATATTTTCAATTTTAGAATAATCGTATGGGTATAGTCACGATAAATATTACAGTAATCATTCGTTTGCGGAAATATACTCCTCTTTGCTTTACGATAAAAGGATCGTTTTCAAATCGAGGCATTATATTCACGTTAAAGCAGTAATAAGCGGTTATCCGCAGTTTTTCCATTGATTATTATACATATTATTTGCGGTTTTGCTTAAAAAAGTTACGCGCGAGCTATCATTGCATTGACGAAGAAAACTTTGGCATTATCAGATATTGTAAGAAACTACAATTTAAAAAATTTCTAAATACATGACTCATTGCGTAAAAGTTCAGTTTCTCTTAAAAAATTTGTAATTCCTCCTCTCTTTTTTTTTCATGTCTATATAGCTCCTGACCTACCGTAGTAGTCGGTATAGTTTCTCTCATCTTCCATACATAATATGCCCAGGCATATTTTCGATTTTACTTCCGGTCGAGTTCAACCTCAGTTTCGTTCTCCGCACTTACTCCCGCCCCCCCTCTCCCTCTCTTTCTTCCGAAAAAAAAAACTGGAAAAAACAGCCGTAGCCAAGAATGCAGGAACACCCGGTGCTCGGTAAACACACACATAGATACACATTCATACATACATACATATATATATATGTATGTGTGTGTGTGTGTGTGTGTGTGTGTGTACTTTCACCACCACCGCCGGACTTATCGAGCAATCTTTCTGAGTTTGACCGGTGCGCCTTCTCAAAAGCCATCCCGAAAGACCGCTCGCGTACGCTTTAAAGAAAAGTAAGAGGGGAAGAGAGAGAGAAAAAATGCGTAACTGTACACACATAATACATGCAAAAAGCACCGAGGAGAGGAAGAGAGGAAGGTCGAGAGCGTCACGAATCATTCCGTGGCCTCGTTACGTAAAAAGGGACTGCGAGGGGGAGAGGACACATCGACTTCGAGAAATGTCAAGAAAGCCGGGCGTAATTTAAGGGACCGTCATGGGCCTCTTCGTAAAATTGTACATTATGTATGTACCGGCAGGTATATATATATATATATATATATATATATATATATATATATATATACACCACGCCACAGCGGGTGAAAATATTATGGAGGCTCGAGGCGCGCGCGCACACGTGATTTTTTTCCCCAAAAAAAGAGCCCGATGACGGCAAGAGAGAAGAAGAGGAACTGGAGGCAGAACAACCGCGAGGAGCCCGTGCCGCGCGGACAATGCGTCCGCGCTGCTGCGAGAAGAGAAAGGCAAACGGCAGGGCGTGCGCCTGCCCGCATGCGGCGCGGCGTAATGCTGCAGCGCTCGTCCGTGGTCGAGGGAGGGGGGGGGGAGAGGGAGCGTGCGTGGAGGACGGGACATTGTACAATAGAGAGGGTCGTGCTGCAGAAACGTTTGCGCACCGCTGCGCGGCCGCACGCCGTTGTCCCGCGGACGCGCCACCGGGCGCTTCATTATTATCGATCCGCCAGCGCGAACGATCGTGTTTGAGATGCCCCCGTCTACGTGCGAATTAAGAGAGAGAGAGAGAGAGAGAGAGAGAGAGAGAGAGAGAAGAAACGCGACAGATATCGTGGAATAATGAAGAAGACTAATTGAACTGATAGAAGCGGGGTGTATGAAGCAGACGGGGCAAAAACGGCCCGCGAGCTCGATTTTCTTTCCCTCACATTTTTCGTTACGGTTTTTCCATTGCGTTCGGTCTGGTCACTGCGTACACACACATATTGATGAAACATATGATATGAAACATACCGTTCATATCATATACATACGAACGCAAAGTCGCTTCGAGAGCCGGATACAACCCGAGGCGCGGATTGCGCCCTGGCCCATATCGAATGCGCGCGGGAGAACGCCGGACCGGTGGATGGGGCGACCAGGAGCGAGACTGAGCGGTTCTTTTTTTTCGCGCGCGAGGCGTAAATTTAAGCGTTACCAGATGTGTTGAGGGTGAGTCGGGGAGAGGGGGGGGCAGTCTTCACCGCGGTGCATCGTCGGCCAGGTGAACAGGTCGAGAATATATTACGGAAGGCGACACGAGGGCGCGCGAGGGGGCAGCGATGAAGCTCGCTCGCGCGCTCGCTGAGCGTTTCAGGGCCCGGTTACGTGGTTTAAAGAGCCGAGTCCTCCGCGGAGAGAAGGACCGACGGCGTCGGGCGGACATTGGATGCGTGTAACGTGGCCAACGGCCACGTGCGGCTAATGGCTCGCGTTTAATTCGCGGCAGAGGAGGTAGAGGGGTGCGCGAAAATCCGATACCGCGGCCGAAAATACGGGTTCGCTTTCGCGCTTCCGGGAAAATATACGGTAGCTGATCGAGGGGTTTTTTTTTTTTTTTTTTTTTGATTCGCTTGTACGTGCTGCTCTGAATTGTACCTTCATTCCAAGAAATTTTTAAATATTTCAGGAGTTAAAATGTTCATTGTACTTTGTCGACTGTTTTAAGTCGTAAAACTGTTTTAAGCAAAATAGGATTTTTTTTAAATAGGATTTTATAAGAACATTTTTTGTATTTATACTTAATCATTGACTCAGTTTTTTGAGTTAAAATAGATGAAAAAAAAAACAAAATTTATAAGGAATCTAAATTAATGCAATAATAAATTAATAAATTAATTTCGAAGCTTCGAAGGTATCCTCAATCAAATATTTCCTTTTTTTGCAAGTGATGTTTCAGTCCTGTTGGAAATTTTCGTTTTTTTTCTTCTTAAATCAGATACTATCAGAAAACACAAAGAATGTATTCGTTTGATGCAGAAAATGTATCTAGGTAATAACGAGGTGCTTTATCAATAATAATAACAAATTAAAGTTCTGATTCGAATTTTAAAAACTCTGCGATAATATACGTTATCTTAATATCAATAATATGACGTTATGGTCATTCAAACCGCCCTACATATGCAAATATAATGAGAATTTACCGCTTAATAGTCTATTTAGAAAATATTCATTAATCTATTTATAAATTAGAATTGGGTAAATCTTTTATTTAAAAGTCATTAATCGGAATAATCTTTATCTATACGATGTTATATATATATATATAATGTTTTGCCTGCGAAATAGAAATGTATAAAAAAGGGAAAAATAAAATATCAACAGAAACACAGCAATGCAGTCAGTTGGTCTTATGATCAAAATAAAAGGGCGAAAAATGACAAAAAAC